>OY992541.1:15558011-15709928 GCA_963921195.1 Pegoplata infirma
GTGTCCGATTCCTCAATATCTACACCACCCATTGATACAGATGACAATGTTAAATCCACAGTTCTGTGGGTTAACATACAACATTGGGTCTTGCGTGCATTAAAATCTACCTTATTTGCAAGACCCCACTCAGAGATTGTAGAAAGGTCATGGTTTAGTGTGTCATTCATATTTTGCCGCCTGATCCCAACCTCAAGTTGGTACACTCATAGAAATATCTTAGTAGAAAAATTAGTAAACCCATTGTAGATCAAGTTTTACAGAATATTGCCGTATTCAACAAAAATTAATGTTGATATCGTTGAATAATCAGTAAATTTGAATCAACAATTTACAACGTTTATACAGAATTCAATAGATAAAACCAAAAAAGAAAAAACAACCCTGTTCGTTCAATTTTGTATTATCAAGTTGGTAGCAATGCATTGCAATGTGAAATTTGTTTGTCTCTTATAAAATTATTTTATGTGTTTGTTTCTTATAAAAATATTTAATATTATAAAAATAAATAAAAATAGGATCTGATGATCAGATTCTGATCTGTAAATATTTGGTAAGTAATAAAATACATTGGTTACTTTATGTATTCATACTATATTATAATTTTTTTTTTGTTTTTTTCAAGGTTTTTGATTTGGTGTCATTAGAAAACTGGTGAATGGCTTACGAGTGCATAACATAAATAAACGAAGTGTGTGTGAAAATCTTGTTTAAATATTGCAGCTTAAAAAGCTGGTGATAATTCTACAAAATATTGTGATTTATACTTAATAAAAGAATATTTACAAACAACAACAAGCTTTTTTTTATTAATAAAATTTCTTATATCAACAAAAATATGAGTTGAGTTTACATAAAATACGAGTTGATTTACAAAAAAACGAGTTGATCAACTTTTACAAAAACTGACAACAATTTTTATTGAAATCAACATAAATATTTGTAGGGTCAAAATCAACAATGATTTCTGTTGAATTTACAGCGATTTTCTTTGGGAATACAATGATTTTTGGTTGAGTGTAGCAATGCATTGCAATGTGAAATTTGTTTGTCTCTTATAAAATAATTTTATGTGTTTGTTTCTTATGAAAATATTTAAGATTTTAAAAATAAATAAAAATAGAATCTGATGATCAGATTCTGATCTGTAAATATTTGGTAAGTAATAAAATACATTGGTTACTTTATGTATTCATAATATATTATAATTTTTTTTTGTTTTTTTTTTAAGGTTTTTGATTTGGTGTCATTAGAAAACTGAAGAATGGCTTACGTGTGCATAACATAAATAAACGAAGTGTGTGTGAAAATCTTGTTTAAATATTGCAGCTTAAAAAGCTGGTGATAATTCTAAAAAATATTGTGATTTATACTTAATAAAAGAATATTTACAAATAACAACAAGCTTTTTTTTTTAATAAAATTTCTTATACCAACAAAAATATGAGTTGAGTTTACAAAAAATACGAGTTGATTTACAAAAAAACGAGTTGATCAACTTTTACAAAAACTGACAACAATTTTTATTGAAATCAACATAAATATTTGTAGGGTCAAAATCAACAATGATTTCTGTTGAATTTACAGCGATTTTCTTTGGGAATACAATGATTTTTGGTTGAGTGTAAAAACTCATTTATATAGCAAAGCCAATAGAGTCCAGACCTGTTTTGATGAGTTACAAATGGAATCACAAAGTAAGTGTTCCTCCTAACCAAAAGACCAATGGGGTTTACTAGTTTTCTAAATTAAAAATGTATGTTTTGTAATAATTTTCTATTTTTACAGGATGCTTTTAAATAAATTCGTGAAGCTATAGCGGATCATTCACTTCAAGAAAAAGCGTAGGCAGCAGTCACTGGAGAAAATTGTATATAAGGGGTCAGTTGGTCGGTTGTAAATAAAATCCTACACAACATTTATTATATTAATATGGATTTATTCAGTGAAAATTTTAAATTCAACAAATATACAAATTTTTACAAAAATTTTATAGAAAATTTATTTTAGCATAAATGTGGTAATTTTTAGCATTATTTTTAGTCACCTTTTCCAATAATTTTGGTATATTTCACCATATTCTTTTGGTATATTTTACCAAGTTTTTGCTTAAATAGCATTAGCATTTTCTTCAAAATTTTTTACATAAGTGTTTTGGCTAAATTACGAAAACTACTTCGTCGGTTGTAGTTTTAGCATATTTTTGGTAAAATTATGCCAGATTTTTGCTCACTCCGACACAGATTTTTTTTTGCGTGTGTCGAAAATAAAAAAAAAAAAATTTTAACAAAATTAAAATCGTGATATCTCAAAAAATAATTATTCGATTTCAAAAACTTTAACTTTTTTGAACTCAGCACAGGGAAATTAGTCAGAAAAGTGATATAAAAAGTCTTAAGTATGCAATTTTTTTTTTTTTCGATTTGCTCTAGGGTTCTGAAACTTTGACCGCGATGCGCCTCGTGATCCCGTGGTCCGATTTGGCCAAAAATTTCAGAATCGTATTTTTTGACCTAGTTTTACTATATTCCACCTACACTTTTTTGAAATTCTGATTAATTTTTATTAATAAATAAAAATTGTTTTATTCGACCTTTAAAATATTATATTTTGTGAGGATGTTTATTCTGGCTCGAGGTCATTATTTTCTTTACTAATTAAAACCATGATATTCTCATAGCATAATTTTCAAGAAAATTATTTTTTGTTTTAAATTTATTTATGTTGGTCATTTTTGCAAGACTTAATCGACACGTGTTTCGGAATTTGTCAAGATTCCATTGTCAAGATTATTTAGCAAAAATAGAAACGATATACTACAAAGTAGCAAACGAGTCTAATGACAAATCGTTTGTGCACAAACTAAAACATTAATACATATTCGACTCTATCCACAATGTGAATTAGAAAGACGAAGAAATTGTACTATGTTAGTAAGTAACGATTGTCAATAACCAACAAAAATATTTAAAACATTTTACATACGATAGTCCATTGGACTACAACAATATGTTTTTTGTTGTCGTGCATGAAATTATACCATTATTAGGGCTATTCATCACTATGGCGTGCCAACCATTATGTTCAAATTCTGATTAATTTTTATTAATAAATAAAAATTGTTTTATTCGACCTTTAAAATATTATATTTTGTGAGGATGTTTATTCTGGCTCGAGGTCATTATTTTCTTTACTAATTAAAACCATGATATTCTCATAGCATAATTTTCAAGAAAATTATTTTTTGTTTTAAATTTATTTATGTTGGTCATTTTTGCAAGACTTAATCGACACGTGTTTCGGAATTTGTCAAGATTCCATTGTCAAGATTATTTAGCAAAAATAGAAACGATATACTACAAAGTAGCAAACGAGTCTAATGACAAATCGTTTGTGCACAAACTAAAACATTAATACATATTCGACTCTATCCACAATGTGAATTAGAAAGACGAAGAAATTGTACTATGTTAGTAAGTAACGATTGTCAATAACCAACAAAAATATTTAAAACATTTTACATACGATAGTCCATTGGACTACAACAATATGTTTTTTGTTGTCGTGCATGAAATTATACCATTATTAGGGCTATTCATCACTATGGCGTGCCAACCATTATGTTCAAATTCTGATTAATTTTTATTAATAAATAAAAATTGTTTTATTCGACCTTTAAAATATTATATTTTGTGAGGATGTTTATTCTGGCTCGAGGTCATTATTTTCTTTACTAATTAAAACCATGATATTCTCATAGCATAATTTTCAAGAAAATTATTTTTTGTTTTAAATTTATTTATGTTGGTCATTTTTGCAAGACTTAATCGACACGTGTTTCGGAATTTGTCAAGATTCCATTGTCAAGATTATTTAGCAAAAATAGAAACGATATACTACAAAGTAGCAAACGAGTCTAATGACAAATCGTTTGTGCACAAACTAAAACATTAATACATATTCGACTCTATCCACAATGTGAATTAGAAAGACGAAGAAATTGTACTATGTTAGTAAGTAACGATTGTCAATAACCAACAAAAATATTTAAAACATTTTACATACGATAGTCCATTGGACTACAACAATATGTTTTTTGTTGTCGTGCATGAAATTATACCATTATTAGGGCTATTCATCACTATGGCGTGCCAACCATTATGTTCAAGTTCTGATTAATTTTTATTAATAAATAAAAATTGTTTTATTCGACCTTTAAAATATTATATTTTGTGAGGATGTTGTCATTAGACTCGTTTGCTACTTTGTAGTATATCGTTTCTATTTTTGCTAAATAATCTTGACAATGGAATCTTGACAAATTCCGAAACACGTGTCGATTAAGTCTTGCAAAAATGACCAACATAAATAAATTTAAAACAAAAAATAATTTTCTTGAAAATTATGCTATGAGAATATCATGGTTTTAATTAGTAAAGAAAATAATGACCTCGAGCCAGAATAAACATCCTCACAAAATATAATATTTTAAAGGTCGAATAAAACAATTTTTATTTATTAATAAAAATTAATCAGAATTTGAACATAATGGTTGGCACGCCATAGTGATGAATAGCCCTAATAATGGTATAATTTCATGCACGACAACAAAAAACATATTGTTGTAGTCCAATGGACTATCGTATGTAAAATGTTTTAAATATTTTTGTTGGTTATTGACAATCGTTACTTACTAACATAGTACAATTTCTTCGTCTTTCTAATTCACATTGTGGATAGAGTCGAATATGTATTAATGTTTTAGTTTGTGCACAAACGATTTGTCATTAGACTCGTTTGCTACTTTGTAGTATATCGTTTCTATTTTTGCTAAATAATCTTGACAATGGAATCTTGACAAATTCCGAAACACGTGTCGATTAAGTCTTGCAAAAATGACCAACATAAATAAATTTAAAACAAAAAATAATTTTCTTGAAAATTATGCTATGAGAATATCATGGTTTTAATTAGTAAAGAAAATAATGACCTCGAGCCAGAATAAACATCCTCACAAAATATAATATTTTAAAGGTCGAATAAACCAATTTTTATTTATTAATAAAAATTAATCAGAATTTGAACATAATGGTTGGCACGCCATAGTGATGAATAGCCCTAATAATGGTATAATTTCATGCACGACAACAAAAAACATATTGTTGTAGTCCAATGGACTATCGTATGTAAAATGTTTTAAATATTTTTGTTGGTTATTGACAATCGTTACTTACTAACATAGTACAATTTCTTCGTCTTTCTAATTCACATTGTGGATAGAGTCGAATATGTATTAATGTTTTAGTTTGTGCACAAACGATTTGTCATTAGACTCGTTTGCTACTTTGTAGTATATCGTTTCTATTTTTGCTAAATAATCTTGACAATGGAATCTTGACAAATTCCGAAACACGTGTCGATTAAGTCTTGCAAAAATGACCAACATAAATAAATTTAAAACAAAAAATAATTTTCTTGAAAATTATGCTATGAGAATATCATGGTTCACGGTGCCCTGGATAGGATTTAAATAAAATATTGGTGTTACTCCAATTTTTAAGTGGATTATGTTTTTAGAAGATAAAAGAATGAAAATGAGTCAAAAAAGAAAAAAAAGTACTAGGCGCTTTTTTTTGGCGGGCAAAAATATGAATTTAAAAAAAAAAAAAAAGAATTTATTCTTTCAAATGCATTAAAATTTGTATATAAGGATGTAAATTCACCACATATTTACTTATCAGTGAGATTTAGATATATATGTAACATATTTTTCCAGATATGAGACTTAAAAGAATAATTTCACTAATTATTGAAACTAAATGAAATATGTCCTTGTAAATTATTTATAAATGTAAGTTTTTAAAAGTTTTCAGTGTACTACTTAGACGGACAGCAGAACACAAAGTTGCCTCAGTTTAGACCTTAGTGAGTCATATAATTTTAAAAGAATTAATACTTTTTTGTTAAAAATGTTTTTTCAAAACTAAGAAAAATCAGAAAACGATAGTAAAAACCACTAAAAATGTGTTTGCAATGCCTAAGGAAGAGTAAAATAAAGTAAATAGTTTAAAAAGTGATACAGAAAGTGGTTTGGACTATTTGTTTATTGCGAAACTTATGGATGGACTTAATATCCTTTTTTTAATTTTGTTTATTTCGCCAAAAATCTTTTGTAAATTTTGTTTGTATTGTTGGGGTAACTTCCCCCTTCAAAATCTAGAAACAGGATCAATATTAAATGTGAAGTAACTGCTAGAGTTAAAATTTTCTTTAAATTAAAGAAGAAATTTGATTTAGTCTCACTAAATAGTGAAATTATTCTTTTAAGTCTCATATCTGAAAAAATATGTCATATATATATTTAAATCTCACTGACAAGTGAATATGTGATGAATTTACATCTGTATAAAAAAATTTTAATGCATTTGAAAGAATAAATTCTTTTTTGTTTTTTTGAAATTCATCTTTTTGCCCGCCAAAAAAAAAGCGCCTAGTACTTTTTTTTCTTTTTTGACTCATTTTCTTTCTTTTATAGTCCAAAAACATAATCCGCTTAAAAATTGGAGTAACACCAAAATTTTATTTAAATCTTCTCCAGGGCACCGTGGGTTTTAATTAGTAAAGAAAATAATGACCTCGAGCCAGAATAAACATCCTCACAAAATATACTTTTTTGAAATTCCAAAAAAAAAAAATAAAAAAAAATCAGTCTAATGCAGCGGTTACCAACCTTTTTGGCTCGCGTACCCCTAATTTTAAATTTTGTCAGCCGCGTACCCCCTAACGAGTTTTTTGTTTTCGTTAAAAAACTTCTCATATAAATATTAGAGCTAATTTTGAAATTTTTGATCTGCGGATATTATCACTTTTTTTTGAAGGATTTAGGGGAGATCAAAACAATAGTATTATTTTTTTGGAAAAATTTTCGCTCCTTGGGGTGGTTTAATGCATGTGTAAATGCAGATTTTAAGCCGATTTTTCTGCAGAGCATAAACAGCTGAAAATATTGCAAATCTGATTTCACCAGTCGATTCTACACCAAAAATTTAAACAACGGACGTTTTTTGAACTCTTAAAAAAAGTTTCAAAAACACATCACAGAGGTCCACTGATGCCAACTATTTTTTTAAAAATGTAGCTAGATCGGACCAAAAAATAGCTAGAAATAGCTAAATTTATAAACAGTTAAAAAATCTAGCTATTTTGTAGCTAAATTCTTATAAACAGTTAAAAAATCTAGCTATTTTATAGCTAGATTTAGGATTTGTGCGTTTTAAAAGGATTTATTTGTTAAACTTTTTAATTTGACAATAAAATAAGTTAGTTTTGGTATTAAAAAGAATATTTTAATATATTTTTATTAAACTTTGCAAACAAAAACCTTCAAATATTTATATTTTGTATCGCAGATATAATATATATCTGGAAACAAACGATTTGCCGGTTATATTGCCGAGACGATAAATTTTATTGCGGCAATTATCGAATTCGTATCGCCGGCGATACACCCTTAGGAAGAAACTGTTACCCGACGGCAGTACATCCCGGCGATACGGCAACAATTCGTCTTGGCGATATATGGTCAATGTTGCCAAATAATCATTTAAACGAAAAATAAAAGATTTCTATGAATCGCCGGAATATCAGTAAAATGATAATCCGGCGATACAGCTATATCGATTCCCTGAAGCTGAAAATATACATTATTTTTTATTCATATTTTGGTCATATTAACGGATAAATGTTAAATCCTCTATTTGTATTTTTTTTTTAACAGGTTATATATCAGACGTTATAGACCGTATGAATACGAGTTATGTACCAATATTGTAACACAACAAAAATGGCTTAATTTTTGTTTTATTATTTATAAAAAAAATCTATATTCAGCTATCAGCAGCTGCTAAAATTTTCAACACAAAATTTTATTAAAGCGAATTCTTGGTTAGAAGCTTGATGATAGCCACTCATTTTTTGATTATAAATACGGATGTAAAAGTTTTATCCGTTATTCGAAAAATTCAAATTATTATATTTTTAGCCCCCATAGCTGTTTTCTCATTATTGGTACTAAACTTCATTTTCTATGGGTTTTGCCTATAAAATACTTGCTTGAATTTGAACATTTCAAGCAACTTTATAGCAAATATGTATCACACAGTAAAAAGTAGAGATGGGATCGTGAGTGACTTTTCAATCACGATCACGCACGCTCACGAAAAAAAAAATTGTAATCACGCACGATCACGCACGAACATTTTTTTTCTGCTCACGCTCACGCACGCTCACGTGAGTAGAAAAAAAATTTAATCACGCTCACGACGTAATCACGATCACGAAATACTCACGAATTAAAATATGCAAAAAAAATTTTCGTCATATTTTTTTATGCATTACCCAGTTGGGAAAGTCCTTGAGCCTTCCGTGGTGACGACTTTCTGACATGTCAGAGTCACACCTGACATCCCCATGACATCTCCAATTACCGAGTTGAGGACAGTTTCATAAAAAAATTTAAAATTTCCTCAATCATAATCGGCAGTTGTCAAGGGGTGTTGACATTTCCCCTAAGTCGTCTTTGTGGAAATGTCTGATATAGGTCATACGAAAATGCAAAAAATCTTCATATTTCCGCACGAAAAAAAACATTCTTTTGGTACAAATTAAATTCATGTGATTGCCTGTTTTAAGAAAAAGAAACTAAAAAAAAAATATTTTGGGCAGTGAGGTAATTTTTCTTAACTTATTAAAACCATGATATTCGTGAAAAAAATTTCCTGTACGAAAAATGGTAGATGTAAAAGTTTAGTTTGATATACTGCTATTGTGAAGACATTTCCTTATAGATGAGGATTTTTTCACAATCTTAAAACAAACATTCATTGATGACAATGTTAGAACATGTCCTCAAGAAATACCTAATATATGTCAGAATTTGAAGACATTTCCTGATGGAAGCACGGTGCAAATTCCTCAGTGAGCCATTTACAAAACTTATTAAATTTATAATTTTTTTAAAAGACCATGAAAAAATCAAGAAAACGTAACCGAACAAAAAAATCTGGGAAACAATTAAAATCACGAAAAATTCACGCAAGAATTTTACTCACGCACGATCACGCACGAACTTTTTTTTGGTACTCACGCTCACTATACTGCTATTGTGAAGACATTTCCTTATAGATGAGGATTTTTTCACAATCTTAAAACAAACATTCATTGATGACAATGTTAGAACATGTCCTCAAGAAATACCTAATATATGTCAGAATTTGAAGACATTTCCTGATGGAAGCACGGTGCAAATTCCTCAGTGAGCCATTTACAAAACTTATTAAATTTATAATTTTTTTAAAAGACCATGAAAAAATCAAGAAAACGTAACCGAACAAAAAAATCTGGGAAACAATTAAAATCACGAAAAATTCACGCAAGAATTTTACTCACGCACGATCACGCACGAACTTTTTTTTGGTACTCACGCTCACGCACGCTCACGTGAGTAGAAAAAAATTTACTCACGAATCACGTGATTCATGCGTGATTCACGTGAATCACGCAAATCACGTGAGCAGCGCCCATCTCTAGTAAAAAGTTTTGGGTTATATTTAAAACCTAGCGGAGCACATTTTAAACTACTTTGGAATTAAATCAAAGTTAAATCCGAAATGGGTTATTTGCTAATGCCTTTATGATACTTGCTTGTTTCAAGTTACTTGTTGCTGCATTTATTAGGGTTTTTCTATGGGAATTTCGATAAATTCAAAATTTTTGGTTTAAGTTATCGAAATTTTTATAAAAAAACCCTAATAAATGCAGCAACTAGTAACTTGAAACAAGCAAGTATCATACGCACTTAAACCACATAGGGATTAAAAAATTGATTATCTTTATGTCATTTTTTTTAGTTTTATTTTGATGCCAAAAAATAATTAAATTTCTCTCTTGAAAAACTTATATAAAATAAACGTCATCAAAAAATTGTATTTCATCAAGTTTAAGATAAACACTTAACAAGGAATTGAAAACAGCTGTCATATTGAGTGAACAAAAAATGCTTATTCATTTAATGAAAGTGAGAAAAGAGGTTAGCAATGTACACAAAAGTAAAATCTTTATATTATCAAAATTTGTGATCCAGAAAGTGAAGATTTTACTCCGACCGAAATATAAATATCAAGTAAGTTTTGACTACAAACGTTTATCAATCATTTTAATTGATTTTTGGTTAACTTTACTTTTAGGCCAGCTGAATTTTGAAGCAGAAGGCAGAGATTGAATTTTTAGATCACGACGGTGCCTACCCCCAGGAATAATTTCTTAATATAGAAGCAGTATCAGTTTATTTTATGCAGAGTTGTGCTGAGTTTGGGTGACAAATCAACAATCCGCTGGATTTTAACTTTATTCATGTAGTATTTGGTCTGTATTTGTATTCAATACACAAAAATATTAAAAAACATAACCTTACATTTGTTTCATTTATTTTTGGAGAAATTTAAGTCCTGCCTTGTTCAAATAAACACCTGTTTAGGTGTAAAATTATTTCCATATTTTGGTTTTATTCTAACACCCAAAAATAAATTCAAAATACATTCTCTCACTCTCTTTTTATCTCTTTAAAAGTAAACTTTTTATGGAATAAATTAAATTATTTTTGGCATTGTTATATATACACACCAGCTAGGAATTAAATTTAACCCAAAACTTTTTACTGTGCATCGAAAAACTCTGATGTACATAATTGTTTGAAAAGTTGAAAAACAAGCAGATGTCATACACACGTAAATAACACGTTAATAAAATGTCAAAATGAAAAATTTACAATAAAACGGTTTTAAAAAACAATTTTTTTACAAATGTTGCGACTAAAAAAAAGTAGCTAGATTTGTAGCTAAGAGCTAAATGACTTTTTTTGTCGCTAGATGCAAAAAGAAATAGCTAAATCTAGCTACAAAATAGCTAAGTTGGCAACAGTGCAGAGGTCGGAAATATAGTGCTCGATTCTGGAATACGAGTTCACCATTCACCCAATTTTTAAAAAATTTGACATTCTTTGAATTTAAAGATTTTTTTCTTCCCGAGTAAAAATTTTGATATTGCATCATATCTATTTAGATCTGGATCAATATATAATCAGATCTTATTAGATCCGGAAATTGACCCGATATAATTATATCAGTTCTGATACAAACTGATCAATTTAGATCTCGTTGGATCCGACATTTGTCCCCTATATATTCTGATCTTGTTGGATCTGAATTGATCAGAATTGATATTGTAGCATATGGTAATAATATTGATTTTTCCGAAATTCCTGTTGTTTAAAACAAATAATAAAACACGTTTTTATTAAAAATAGTAATAATTCAATTTTATTTGGTAATAATAGTGATAATAATGTTTTTATATACAAAGAATAACATAAATAAACAAGAATTTTTAAGAAGTTTGTATAAAAAGATATATTCTCGAAGATATACAAATCTTAAGGTTCATTTAGTGTTGTTGTAATGTTAGGTAGAGGTATGAGGAAAAAACGAGTAGTGTCCAATTAGAGGGGGTATAATATCAGTTATTTTTTACTCTTTAAGTAACTTTATCGGGGAATTTCTATTTGAATTAATTTTTTTTTAATTCATCGAAATTAAAATAGAAAAACCCTTGCTTGAAAAGTTTAATAAAAATGCAGGTATCATGCATACTTCAGTATATTCGAAAAGCAAGAATTTTAGTACCCACAGTGAGTATTATAGTGGTCCAAATATTTTTTCGTTTTCACGCAAGGGGAAGGGGGCGTAAACAACATTTTTTTGTGGTCTCATCCTTCCATTTTATTTTATTTAGTGCAAAAAGCTTTTCTTGATTTTTTAAGATTTTTAAAAAAATGTGTATAGGTGTTTCAAACATAATTTTGCATCCGTAGTGCATTTAATGATGCTTGAAACACCTCATAATATTTCTTTTACAAATCTGACAAAATCAAGCCAATCTTTTTGCACCAAATTACATAAAATGGGGGGGGGGGTAAAATTGGAAAACATACATATATGTTTTCAACCCCCCATATGCAATTTAGATGCAAAATGATGCTTGGAACATTTCTTAACATTTTTTAAAAAATCTAAAAAAAATCAGGCAAAGCTTTTTGCACCAAGTAATCTGGAATGAGGGGATGAGAACGCAAAAAACGGTTTGTTTAAACCACTATTGTGAGTATACTTGACCTACCTAAAGTCTTGAATTACAGCAATACTAAATGACACTTTAAATTTATAAAAACACACTTTAAATTGTATTTAAATTTACCCCAAAATCCATTTTTTATGGAATTTGGAGTAAATGTAACCATATCAACATCCCTGAATATTAAATTTTAAGCAAACGGAACCTTGTGCAATTTAGCCTTTTTCAAGGAACACTTTATGGGCATCATATGCTATTGGGAAAACTTGCTGCATTGGCTCAATCTTCAAATTCAACATATGCTTATTCAATTAAGCCCCATTTATACAATTTCGAAAACATCTGCAAATTGGGAGGTATTGTTAATAATAAATTTTCGTGGTCAAGTCTAAAATACTTACAGCAACGTTAAAAACATCTAAAATATCAGTTGAAATAATAAACGTTTTGTTTTTTTTTTTTCAAAATACATAATTTTTTGTTTAAAATTATTTTTATTTGACAGCAAATTCATTTTTATTTTTTTGTATTTTTTATCAACATATTTTATTTTGTTTTTATTCGGTATCAGAACAAACAAAAATGATAAAGATTTTAAAATATAGGGTTTTCATTTAAAATCGAATTCTATAAAGCTTAGTTGTTGGATTGAGTTTCAAGATGATATGGATATAAATCTTGCTCTAGCGACAGATATTATAGAAGACATGACCAGATATGATACAAGATATCGTTATATATAGGGACAGATCTAACATATCTGGTTATATATAATTTGATCTCGTAAAAGATATAAATATATACCATCAGATCTTGTTAGATATAATTATATCTAATAATTTTTACTCGGGTTGTAATTATTAAAGATTTTAACTAGATCTTTAATTGTTATAAGAAAAAAATTTTAGAATCTTAAAATTTGAAAGAATATAATTTTTTTTATTTTTTTTTAATACAGGGGCAGATCAACAATTCCGCGACTTTTCGAATGAAACACCCTCGTATATACAATGAAAGGGCATTTTGAGCTTAACAAAATGGTACCAAATTTTTCACTCTATCACAACCCGTCTCAAAGCTGCCCAAAAACACGTTTTTTGAGAACTTTGACTTTAATTTTCTCAAAAACCTGACATCATAGAAAAAATTGGGAACTATATTCGGAATGAGCCTCGAAAGGGAAATCGAAAACTGTCACAAAAAAAATGTTTTTTGTGAACCTTGACCTCAACTTTCTTAAAACCTGACGTTATGGAAAACTTTGGAAGCCAGATGCGGAACCAGCATTGAAACGTTAATCTAAAACGAATGTCCAAATTACTAAAATTTTGCGTACCCCCGCGGGCAGTTTCGCGTACCCCCTAGTGGTACGCGTACCATAGGTTGGTAACCGCTGGTCTAATGTACATAATGTACATCTGTCTGTGTCGCCTTGGCCATACAATATCGACGATGTGATGATGACGATGGCAAATGCAGACTTATTACAATTTCAGATCCGACAGAAGTCGATGCACTACACTCATAGAAATATCTTAGTAGAAAAATTAGTAAACCCATTGTAGATCAAGTTTTACAGAATAATGCCGTATTCAACAAAAAATAATGTTGATATCGTTGAATAATCAGTATAGTTGGTTCAATTGTTACAATGGCGTCTACAGAATTCAATAGATAAAAGAAAAAAGAAAAAACAACCCTGTTCGTTCGTTTTTTTTATAAATTATAACAACGAGTGAACGAGTGTGTTGGTAGCAATGTGTTTGTCTCTTATAAAATTATTTAATGTGTTTGTTTCTTATAAAATTATTTAATATTAGAAAAATAAATAAAAATAGGATCTGATCTGTAAATATTTGGTAAGTAATAAAATACATTGATTACCTTATGTATTCATACTATATTAAACCGTTTTTTGTTTTTTTTAGGATTTTGTTTTGGTATCATCAGATAACTAGAGAATGGCTAATGGGTACATAACATAAACGAAGTGTGTGTGAAAATCTTTGTGAAAATTTTCAAATACTGCAGCTTAAAAAGCCGGAAATAAAAAAATATTGTGATTTATATTTAATAAAAGAATATTTACAAATAACAACAAGCTTTTTTTAATAGTATAATTTCTTATATTAACAAAAATATGAGTTGACTAACAAAAAAACGAGTTGATCAACTTTTACAAAAACTGACAACAATTTTTATTGAAATCAACATAAATATTTGTAGGGTCAAAATCAACAATGATTTCTGTTGAATTTACAACGATTTTCTTTGGGAATACAATGATTTTTGGTTGAGTGTAGTAGCATCCGAACAATTTGTGGCATTATGCTGGATCGGCTTAAGTCAAGTTTACCTCCACCCATCCAAATCTGATGAAACTTTGAGAATCGAATAAGGACTTCATTCTGAGTCGAGTGGTACCACTTTTGTCGGGGGCAAACGCCCACAAGAGGGTGGGCGTGGCCCTAAAGTTAAAACAAAAATAGCAATTTTCTCAAAAACTACTTAACATATATGGTTGATTTATGGCTCAAATTAAAGCTTATTTCAAGGCCTTTCTTTTGGTGTGCAAAAAGATGGGGGTTGCCATAGTTGAAAGTGTGAAAATTTTAATTTTTGAAAATTAAAAAAAAAAAAAAAAAAAATACTAAACTACGGATTTCTTGACTTTGCATCTATTATATGGTATGTTTTTTATGAAACTAAATTAAAGCTAAGGTCAAGACCTTTCCACTGGTATATACTGTTCTGGAGTTTTTTTTATTTAAACCTTTTTTTCCATTTAAATGTAAACCACTAGATTTTTAAAAAAAAGTATATGCGAATGTAAATAATAAAAAATAAGGTTATATTAAAGCTTATTGTATTGCTTATTTTAAGATCTTTTGGTATGCAAAAAAAGTGAGTCACAAACCCTATGGGGATTACGACCGAACTTTATTCGGTCATAACCGCCAGTCCAAAGCAATTTTGGTCATAATCCCCATTTTCTGCAGAGAGGGTGGGTTTAATGCATGGAGTTTGTAATCCCTAAGCCCGGCCAAAGGCCGGCTACGCAGAAAACTTTTAAGTAAAAAAAAAATTCTTTTAATTTTGGGGACTATGACCAACTAGTATAGAAGACATAATCCCCATAATGGGGGATCTTTTGGTATGCAAAAAAAGTGAGTCACAAACCCTATGGGGATTATGTCCGTTCCTTGTTGGGATTACGACCGAACTTTTTTCGGTCATAACCGCCAGTCCAAAGCAATTTTGGTCATAATCCCCATTTTCTGCAGAGAGGGTGGGTTTAATGCATGGAGTTTGTAATCCCTAAGCCCGGCCGAAGGCCGGCTACGCAGAAAACTTTTAAGTAAAAAAAAAATCCTTATTTTGGGGACTATGACCAACTAGTATAAAAGACATAATCCCCATAATGGGGATTATGGCCATTTGTTACGTGGTCATTATGCCCATAAATCTGGGAATTATGTCCGGTTTTTATTGGGATTATGTCCAATTAATTTTCGGTCATAGTCCCCACTACCATTATGGGGATTATGACCGAAATGAATTTGGTCATAATCCCCATAACGGTAATGGGGATTATGTCCGTGGGGATTATGTCATGTCACCCTTTTTGCATACCAAAAGAAAGGTCTTGAAATAAGCTTTAATTTGAGCTATTAATCAACCATATATCTTTAGTAATTTTTGAGAAAATTCCAAAAAACGGTTTTACCTTTAGGGCCACGCCCACCCTCTGGAGGGCGTTTGCCCCCCAAAAAAATATTTTTTTTTAACTCAGTGGGGTCAGAGGTCAAAGGTAAAAAAATTTCAAAATTTTTCCATGGGTGGATGTAAACTTGACTTGTTCCATTCTAACACCATATTATCAGTTTCTTCATTTAACAGTAAGTTCAATGCTGTTTCTTGTTGTGGCAATTGACCAACGTCAACATCATTTATCTGATAGCATTAAAGTTTAATGTTACTTCCACAGGGGCTTCCTAAATAGGAAGGGGTTCTTCAAATGCTTGCACAGAGCAACATCTACGAACTGCCACACCACTGTCCCTGTGACTTTCTACTAACCATCTTAAGTCTTTCCCTATTTCAAATTCCTTGGCCTTAATGAATGAACACAAACTTTAACCTTACATACCTTCAAAACAACAAAATTTACATTGGCCGTCGTCGTCATCATAATGAGGCTAACAGGTACGGAACAAGCACAATTTGATATGTATTTTTTAAAAAAACGCAAGGTAATTTTTACAAACACATTTAATGCACTTATATTTTAAAAAAACTTTTTGTGGATGTAATCTATTAATCTAATCCATCAATGTGGATGTACTCTATCAATGTAATGCATTTAAACCTTATCACCCCATTGTTTTTTTTTTAATATCAATCATTTTCTTTGGTTTTGTAGAATTTTTTATCTAAAATTTTCTATTTCGTTTTTTGTTTATTTTTTTCAAAAAATAGTTGCCAGATTATTTAAAGTTACTATTTTGTCTCTTCACAATATAGCAGCAAGCACCAGTCAACAAAATTTTCACATCGTTTGTTTATTTTTGGTATGACCCAAAGACCATTTTTGGGAAAATGGAGTTAGGAATCAATTGTATATGATTAATATGTCCTCTTTCCAAATCCGCAATCTATTTTTTTATATATCATATAAATTAGAAGATATCCAGCCCTAACTTTGCTTCATATCCCCAATACTAACATTGTCTTAACATTGCACAGAGGGCCAGCATGATCCAATTCCGGCCAAAAGTCTTTATCGTTGTTGGATCCGTCTGAAAATGTGCTTTTATAGGAATTCGAGGTCGCTGATTTCAAAATTTAGCTAAAAACCAAAAAAATCAAAATGGCGGATCCAATATGGCGGACAATTTTTTTTTTAAATTGTCCGATTGAACTCAAATTTTGTTTTATGCGGGTCTTGGAGTTACTGAATAAGAATTGTTACTCCGAATTTTGAAAAACAAAATGGCGGACTAAACTT
The DNA here is from genome assembly GCA_963921195.1 of Pegoplata infirma. Taxonomy (NCBI): domain Eukaryota; kingdom Metazoa; phylum Arthropoda; class Insecta; order Diptera; family Anthomyiidae; genus Pegoplata; species Pegoplata infirma. The sequence continues at coordinate 15,575,206 of OY992541.1, forward strand.
GCTTCTTAAAGTTTAAAGAATGATCCAACTCCGGCCAAAAGTCTTTATCGTTGTTGGATCCGGCTGAAAATGTGCTTCTAAAGTTTTTCGGGGTCACTGATCTCAAAATTAAACTAAAAACTAAAAAAATCAAAATGGCGCATCCAATATGGCGGACAATTTTTTTTAATAATTGTCCGATTTAACTCAAATTTTGTTTTAAGGGGATATTGGAATTACTGAATCAGAATTACTGGCGTGAATTTTGAAAAACAAAATGGCGGACTAAATATGCTTAGTAAAGTTTGTTACAAGTAATTAAAAAACAGTTATATTCCTTTTCTTTGTTGAAGCTAGCTGAAAGTGTGACCTAGTAAATTTCCGGGTCTGTTATCTTAAAATCGAACTGATAAAATTTAATATGGCGGAAACAATATGGAGACTAGATTTGTTAACTTTGTCTGATCTAACTAAAAATTAGTTTTAAGAGTATTAAGAGTGTCTGAAGTTAAATCTACGCACATAATTTTTACATATATATTTTTTTTATTTTTGATATAAATATGGAAATGGTGTAAATGACTTATTTAGCATCAGAAAAGCTTTTGGAAATGGTGACGACAAATTATTCACTTTTTTTCTTTATTTTGGAAATTCAATTAAAAATCTTTGAATTTAATTGGAAATGGTGTAACTGATATTTTCCATAATTCTACAAAAAAACTAGAAATGTAGATTCTATTTTTTTTCCTACACTTCAGGCACTCTCTGACGGTAAAAAAAACTATTCAAGCCGTAAAACATTATTTTGGGTTAAATTATTTTTTTAAAAACAAATCTCGGACCACTGCATATATAGCTGTAATTTCGCCATTTATCATTTCGAGCAAGTTTGGGCAACTTTTTTCGAAAGAAATGGATCCATTCTATATCAAAAAAAATATAGACCGATTGTATCGAACTGAGGATCGCTGAGGATTTTTTCGGCGCGAGGTAAATATCTAAAAAATTATAACTTTTTTCACAAAAAAACGCGAAATGCTGCCCGGCAAATGAGTTATATTTGTCCGTGTTATTTTCGTTACAAAGGCTTATATATAAGGTTGAACCACGCAAACAAAATGTTAAACATTAGCCATAGAAGTTTGGAAAAAAAATTAAAAAAGTATCTCATTTTTTAAAAAATTTTTACTAACTTTTTTAACTTTGAAGACCTGTCAAAGGAAAGGGTGTAATTTGATCATAAAGATAAGTTCAGAAAACCTGCTTCTATATATGCCCAACAAACTGGTAAACATTTTTTTGAGAATTTTCAAATAAGGACTTTTGGCCGGAAATCGATCTGTTTGGCCCTCTGTGCATTGGTTTGCTGCATACGCCACATGCAGCAAATTTTACACCTAAAAGTTAAAATATTTTTCTCTACTTTTGTTTTGATGCATATAACGTTGAAAGGGTGCATATCAAAACAAACTAAAAATTGACGCTTGGTTATTGGTGTGACCCATAAACCATTTGCCAAATGGAATTAGAAATCAATTCTTTATGATTGTTATGCACTTTATTTTCATCCGGAATGAATTTATTGTAAGATTTTAAAGATATCCAGCCCCAACTTTGCTAATTATAGCCAAAATTAAAGATAATTTAATAAGGTAAACTCAGGTTGACTTTGACCCACGTGAAAGAAAATTACATTTTTTTAAGAAAATGTTACAAAACCCTGGGCGTAGCATACCGAAAGTGAACTTGGACGCCCGTCTAGCTCAACGACGTCAGGGGGGGATGACCCGTCACTTCCGGCAGAGGGCCGAACAGTAAAATTTCTAAACTCAAATAAATTACACACAAAACAAACCTGAACTTTAACTAACATTTAGCTTTTAAATCAAACACTAACAAAACCACCCAGAAAATACACTAATTTAACATTACCCGCTAAAAGTTTTCCTTTTTATGCAGACAGACTATATACCTACAATACATTGGACTTACAGATTTTACGAGGACAAAAGATGAAATTAGTCCCCCCTAGTAGCCCACCCTACCAATGGTAACATAAAATACATTTATTATGTTACCCCACAGACACTTACAAATTGATCACCCTATATATACGTTAACACACACCTATGAACTTTTAGCCAGACATTTCAGTCAAATAATTATTTCAATAAAAACATTTGATTTCGGATGATATAATAAAAAGTAGATAAAAGTATTTTATTTGGGTTAAATTCATTTAAACATATTAAAGAAAATTAGGTAAGTATTTAAAAAAAATTAACATTTATATATTGAAACAAAATAAAAAAGTTACATTAAAGAACATTACACAAAAACTCCCAAAATTAATTTCTTTCCCCGGACCTAAATTTTGGTCATTTACTAAAATAAACTTTCACCTAATGAGAGAGCTCTCTAATCAAGGGTCTTCTTTTTTTCATAGGCAAATAGCCTCACACATAAAATTTAAAGGGGCAAAAAAAATAGCTAATCTTGGGCTCACAAACAAAAAAAAACAAAACTAATTTGCCTAACTAGATTTTCTTAAGCTACTATTATTATCGCATTTGTTTAATTTCTCATTTTTTTGGTAGATTTTCTTATTCTTTTCCTTTCTTTTTTGGATTTTCACTGCACTTTATTTTAACTTTAGTTCACTTTAATATATAAGGAACGGACTCACCAACCTGGATTTATGTTGTTATTTTATTGATTGGGTAAAATAGGAACAGGAGATAAGTAGATACAAAAAAAACTGCAACCATCAGCTGGGTTAACATACATTTGCTGGCCTTTCCTCATAAGTTAAAGGCTGGCTCCAAAAAGATCCTCAAAAAAAATGGGACTTCCGTCTGACCGATCACAGGAGACCTTAGCACTTCCTGGTATTTCGAACTATCTAGGTTCCAATTCCCAAATTTGTACAAAAAATATCGAACGATTTCCGTATTCTCCGGTGAGTCCTTTAAAAATAAACAGGATATGATATGGCCCTCTGATTTACCAATTAAGGTTATTTAACTAAGTACAACTCACCCTTGATGCAGATAATCCACTATGTTGTAGCAGTTTGGCTTCCAGGCAATTCAATGGAGACACTTTCTTAATTTTTCGTTTTCAAATAAAACACCTTTGTGCTTAAATGTTATAGCAGCAATGAATATACCACAATCTTCATTTTAACTGCCAAGCTGCTACAACATATTTATGTGGCTAACCCCACCTCCAAAATATATATACTTTTTTCAAAATAACCGCTATTTCTTCCATCCTATTCTATCTTACATTCAGTTAAGGAAACTAGTAGTTCCTTTACTGCTTTTCCTGACTTGTCTAACGAATCCTACTTATACTGCAATTTCCAACGGTTCCTTAGGGTCAATGTCCTCCACCACCATGGCCTTGAATTGTCCAAATTGGCCAATAGAAGCCATTAAATCAGCCTTATTATGCCTCACCTCAGGCTTTAATACCAGGCTTTCAGGAATTTTAATAAGTTACCGTTATTTTCATAAGTAATTTTCTTTTTTCCTCATTACATTGTTTTTATTGTCAAATACGTCAGTTACATTTTTGTTCCCATTTGAAAACAGCTGATTTACTGTCCGTGAAGTTGTCAACACCATAAATACAGTCAAACAATAAATAAAAGCACATCCGCTACAAATCTTTCGATTTTCAAGGCTTGTCAGATGAAAAGTGAAAGAGCGGTATTCGTTTTACCGTTTACACGCCCAACGTAGGCAAACGCCCACACCCTGAGATCATTAACATGCTCTACCGACATTTGCAGCCGGGCAAACAATTCCCATGGTTATCCCCCCATCTGGCATCACCAAAATCGCTTGTTTGAAAAACAAGACTTGGCAACTCTGTGTTTTCCGAACACTTCCCAGCTGTCAAAAATTGGGTTATCATAATGTGAATGACGAAAATAAAGAAGAAGAAAAATAATCGGTCCCAAAAAAAAACGCGTGTGAATCAGTGTTCCAAGCCGATGCCAAATTTTCGGCGGCGGCGGCTTGACAATTTAAGGTCGGCGGCGGCGGCTTTAAAAAAATAAAATCGGCGGCGGCTAATTTATCGGCTCGATTGCATTTGTAATAATTTTTTTTTTAAATAAGTTTGTTTAAAAATCTTTTTTAATCGATTTAACAATATAATTAGATTTTTATTGCATAACACGTATTCTAAATCAATTATATATATTTTTGGCAATAAATTAAAACTTATGAAAACAGCCCTTGTGTTGAAATCACAGTACATGAGGTTGAAATACAAATTAAGGTTTTTTTTTACAAAATTCCTGAAATAGAAACCGTTTTAACGTTTGTTATAGAACAATTTTTTAAATGAGGTTTGAATCAAGTCTGTCTACACTATTCACCAAAACCCGATTTTGGTTTGAATTTGTTTTTAAGAAAATTATTAAAACTTTGGTATTCCGTCTGTCTCATTAAAGTAGAGATGGGCACATGAGCAGGATAGAGCGTGATCTACGCCTTAGTGTGACTGAATTCAATTTTACTCACGTGATTGTGAGTGTTAAAAAAATAGCGTGAGTGAGTGTGCGTAAGTTGAAATTTTTGCGTGAGTTTTAAAATTTCGCTGAAATTTAAATTTTGGTTAAAATTTTGTAATTTTTTTTTGAAATTTTAGTTTTTGAATTTTTTTTGTATAAATAAGAGTTTCGTAAGTGTAAGCAGTGATGCCAACTTAGTGCTTTTGGCACTATTTATGGTGCTTTTTGATGCCTCAAAACGCCAAAAATTTGTCATAATGCCAAACTAATGGCGTTTTCTTTTCTGGAAAAAAATGTCGCACTTTCTGCACTTTTTTTTTAATGACTCTTTGTGCACAGCTATGTACAGTAAATATAGACATGTTTGGTACCAAAGAAAGTTATTTTCAAGACCTATCAAATGCTATATCAAGCATTTTAAAACAATACTCAGTTTTTGAGCTGATCCGATATATGTAAAAATTTATAGGTATTTCATATTTTATTGAATAAAACAAGCGTGTTTCGACATTTTGTTATAAACACAATAAAACTCGACAATACCTTTCTTTTGGTACCAAACATGTCTATACTTTCTGTTCATTACTGTGCACAAAAAGTCATCAAAGAAAAAAAGTGCAACATTTTTTTTTTTCAGAAAAGAAACGCCATAAGAAAAATCACTAACTTGGTGCTTTTTCAATTTTAGTATTTAGTATTTATTTATTTCATTTTCTATAACCTAGCCCATTGGCCATAATCGGTTACTAATTTTTCGTTGGTTCCTTTGGTGCTTTTTCCAATCATTAAAAAGAACAAATCTAAAACAAACATTTTGTATTTTTAGTAATAACAAATTTCTAATTCGGCAGAATTTTAAGCCGATGCGAGCCGATAAAAACGGCGGCGGCTTAAAATGTAAAAATTAGCCGGCGGCGGCGCGCCGCCGATTTTGAGCCGATCGGCTTGGAACACTGGTGTGAATAATTTAGTAAATAAATAAATATACAATAAATTATAATGTGTGTGAAGTTATCCACAAAAAAAAAAATGTGGAACGTATGTGGAACATAAGGTAATTTCACTAAAAATTAAAACAAAATGTATTTTTGGAACAACTGCATTTGAAAGACACCGCTCCGATTTTTATAAATTTTTTGTAGATGATAGGCCTATTTGTACTGATTTTACCAAAAAAAAAATATCGGGTCGCAGAGACATATTTCGCGAGATATATCGCTTCAAAGTTGAAAGCGAAATTGTCCATATCTCCTTCAATACTTATCCGATTAAGTTGATTTTGGTATCGTTAGAAAGGTAATTTAAATACCTTTTAAACAAAAATAAATTGGTCAAAATCGGTTAACCCATTGCGAGCCAAATCACGTTTTTGTATTTTTTCAAAAAAAATTGTTTGTTTAAATCAATTTTTTTAAAAATGTCGCTTATATAGTACCATAGTTTGTTTACATTATATGAAAGCCAAGGATACAACCTTTCATATAAAACCAGTCTCGACATCGTAGCTCTTTAAACAACAAAAATACAAAAGATCAAAATTAAACCGGAATTTTGTGTTTTTAGTTTAAAAGCGGAATTGCCCACAACTCTGTCATTACATTATATTCCGATTAAGATTTGATAAAAACCAGGGAGGTGAAATGACATAATCCCCACGGACATAACCCCCATTTCCGTTATGGGGATTATGACCAAAACGAATTCGGTCATAATCCCTATAACGGTAGTGGGGACTATGACCGAAAAAAATTTGGACATAACCCCAATAAAAAATGGACATAATTCCCAGTTTTATGGGGACAATGACCACGTAAAAAGTGGACATAATCCCCATTACAGGAATTATGTCTACTATACTAATAGGTCATAATCCCAATAATTATGTGAAATTTTTTTTTGCCTTAAAAGTTTTTCTGCGTAGCCGGCCTTTGGCCGGGCTTAGGGATTACAAACTCCATGCATTAAACCCACCCTCTCCGCAAAATAAAGGGATTATTACCGAAATTGCTTTGGACTTAGTCCCCATAATATGAATGGGGGTTATGACCGAAAAATTTTCGGTCGTAATCCCAACAGGGAAGGGACATAATCCCCATTGGGATTATGACCGTTTTTTAAATGATCATAGTCCCCACAACCCATTTCCGTTATGGGGATAATGACCGTGGGGTCATTACCGGGAAATTTCGCTTTAAAAATTTTTTTTTGAAAAAATACAAAAACGTGATTTGGGTTGCAATGGGTTAACCGATTTTGACCATTTTTAGAAAGGTATTTAAATTACCTTTCTAACAATACCAAAATCAACTTAATCGGATAAGTATTGAAGGAGATATTGACAATTTCGCTTTCAACTTTGAAGCGATATATCTCGCGAAATATGTCTCTGCGACCCGATATTTTTTTTTGTTAAAATCGGTATAAAAAGGGCTATCATCTACAAAAATTTTATAAAATTCAGAGCGGTGTCTTTCAAATGCAGTTAAGCCAAGCAAGCCGATGCAAAATTTTCGGCGGCGGCTGAAGAGCAAAAATTTTCGGCGGCGGCGGCGTTTCGGCTGCGCGCCGCGTTTTTTTTAGAACAGCGCGGCTGAAAAAAAAATTCGGCTGCGCCGCTATTGTATAGTAAAAAAACGGTTTAAATCTAGGCATATTAATCACGATACCCTACCGAACAAGTGGTCGATCAATTAATGGTTTTATTACCATTTTATTGGAGTTATGGTAACAAGTAAGAAAATTATAGTGGGTCAAGACCGACCTTATACCCTACACCAGTGTTTTCCGGAAAATGTGTCCGAAGTCCAAACATGAACCGATTGGATCTATATTTTGTGGCATCTTTAATTAGTGCACAAACTTAATTTGAGTCCAAGAATGGTCTAATTACACCACTCAACAAGCTGTTTTCGGTTTGAAATCTTAGTTTTTAGTTTAGATATCGCCATTTTATGTTTTTAAAAAAATTCTCAACTTTTAAAAAATTTACTAAAGTAGTGAAAAAAAACTTTCTTAAATCTAAGAAGATAAATATGATAAACTAATGGGTAGAAAGTTTCCAAACTTTTCTAAATATCTAAACTTTAAGTTAAATTTTACTAAATTGTGGTAAAATTTATGAACTATTTTGAAGAAAATAGTATCCCAAAATTAAGTTAGCTCTTTTGTTAGTGTGGGGACAACAAGTAGAAATGGTCAGATTTCTTTATAATTTGGAAACATTCCAAATATATGATTACAAAATATGTTATTTTTGGGGTATTTCTTTATTCACATGCTAAATTTCGAAAGAATACCTGTTAAATTACGGGTATAAAAGTAATGTTAGCTAAATTTGGGGGGCGTTTGTATGGGGGCTAGGTCAAAACATGGACCGATTATTTTTTTTAATTTCAAGAGGCTTCTTCCTTGGGAAAAAGAAAGCATAAATTTAATTTCAGTCAAATCAATTGATTGTTGCGACCTGTATCGTGCTCACTATGTTTACATGGACGGACATCGCTAATTCGACCCAGAAAGTGATTCTAAATCAGTGGTCGGCACCCATTGCACGCTGGAGCCGAACACAATCGGTTATTCACATGTATACAACACGAATGTCAACAAAAAATCAACAAAGAGCATAAAAAAAACAAATATTTCATTCAGTAGCAAGCTTACTTTCTTCAAAGCAGGTTGATGTCGCTTTGTTAAAGAAATACACCAACACATGCATATTTTTATTAAAACACTAATACTTTCATATGCCTCTTTCTGCCGACCACTGTTCTAAATCAATCGCTATACTTGAAGTTTGGTTTAGGACCAATATTTTGGATAGTTACAAACATTAAGACAAACTCATAATACCCTGTACTTGAGATGGGCACATGAGCAGATTTGTGCGTGATTCACGCTTGAGTGTGACTGAAACTCAATTTTACTCAAGTATTTGTGAGTGAGTGGAAAAAAAATTGCGTGAGTGAGTTTGCGTGAGTCGTTTTTTTTGCGTGCTTTATTTTCTCTTTATATTTTCTTTCATTCCGAAAAAAGCAAAGTTTTTTTTTATAAAAAAAAGTTTTGTGCGTGTGAGTATGTGTGAGTACTCGTGAGAGTGAGTCAAAAGTCACTCACGCGACCATCTGTACCCTGTTCCATAGAGTGGTGTAGACATAAGCGTATCTAGGCCATTATTCTGGGGTGGACAAAAGCCCCCCCCCCCTTCCGAACAAAAAAAAATTAAAACAAAACTAAAAAACATACATATAATACGGGGTTCACTAGCTGTTTTGAAGTGTTTAAGGGCCTAATTTTGTAAAACGCAACGCGCCTTTTCATCTCGCGTTGGACAATTTTCTATTTTGTAAAACGCGAGCACTGAACAGCTGTTTTTTTCGCGTTGACTTACGTGTTTGTAGAACAAATTGTATGGAAAATGGAATTTTGTAAAACGCAAGAGAGTGTTTTTTCATCACTTGAAGTGTCAAAATGATCACTTGAAATTTTGGGGCGTTGATGTAACAAATATGCTTTTAAATAGCAAAAAAACAATAAATAATGTTGGAATATGTAAACATACAACAAAAAAGTAATAAATGTGTAAAAAAAACTTCTCCGGCAGAAGAAAAACATCGAAAATAGCAAAGCGTCTCGTTGTGATTTTTATTGCTTTTTTCAACTAATTTATATTACTTTTTTTTTGTTCTCTTTTTTCTCAAATATTCTCTTTGCAGGTGTTGCCTTATCATATATATGTGTTTCCCCACGATAATGGGTGTTTATCCCCTACAAAATGGGTGGCCAATTTTATTAATTTTAGAATGTCTGGCAACACTGATTCAAATATAATTGACATTTCAAGTGATGACGTAAAAATTGAACGCAATAACGTAGTGATTTACAAAATTGCACTTTTTGAGCCTCGCGTTCACGTTAACGTTGGTGATGCGTTCAACGCGAGTGATTTACAAAATTAGGCCCTAAGAGTGAGATGTTTAAAAAAGTTTTTGTTCCTTGTCCATTGGTTTGTGTGAGTAGTCGTGAGAGTGAGTCAAAAGTCACTCACGCGACCATCTGTACCCTGTACCATAGAGTGGTGTAGACATAAGCGTATCTAGGCCATTATTCTGGGGTGGGCAAAAGCCCCCCCCCCTTCCGAACAAAAAAAAATTAAAACAAAACTAAAAAACATACATATAATACGGGGTTCACTAGCTGTTTTGACGTGTTTAAGAGTGAGATGTTTAAAAAGTCTTTGTTCCTTGTCCATTACGTTTTTATTCTGTTACTGGTGTTTTGTTGAACAAGTTGTTTAAGGTCGCAAGTGTAAACGCCATATAACACGAAATCACAAAAAAAGTATTTAAAAAAATTAAGTTAACTACTATTTTCGTTCAAAATATATAAGCATTAACACTACTCTACACGGTTTTTGGACAGACATGTTGGATACATTTTCTAAAGTATTTTGGCCTCCTAAACACGTATCTGTCATCAGAAAAGTTGTATCGAATCGCCTTCTCGAGATATAGGCATTTTCATTTTTTGTGGACTAAGCGCTCAAAACGAATTTTTTTTTAATATTGAAAAAGTGTATGTTAAAGTTATTCATATTTTTATTTATTTGAACTTGGTCCACAAAAATTAAAAATGGCTATTATATCTCGAGAAGGCGATTTGATACAATTTTTTGGTGTCAGATTCGTTTTTAGGAGGCAAACATTTTTAGGAAATGTGATTTAATCTTCTTTTTTTAATTTTACCAAAAAAATCATAAAAATTGGTACGAACAAATGTATAAAAAAAATATTCAAATTTGGTTGAATATTTTGACTTCTTTTGCAAATATTTTAGGATATACTTAATGGATTTTAGATTTTTTTTATTTGAGTGTCTATTTAACACATCTGTTTTGAACAGGAAATTTCTTGCAAACTTCGGATACTTATAAGGATATAACCATAAAAAAGATATTTTGAACTTCCTTACAATATCCTGATGGTTTCCTTGATCGTACCGATTCCGAATTTCTTGCAAAAGTTAGGTAATTTTATTGGGAATTTGAATAAAAAAGATATGAATAACTTTTACATAAACTTTTCAAATATTAAAACATTTTCGGATTTTGCGTAAGATTTTACATTGAAAATAAATGCAAAGTGCCGTGGATCGCAAATTTTTTTTAATTTGTAAACAAGAGTTATTATTTCTCAGAAATAATAAGGACTCAAACCGAACTAATATACCTATTAAATTATAAAATATAAAGCCCAACAATATAAAACACAAATAAAATAGAGAATTATAATTCAGCAATCGCAATTAAATTTGAGAAAAGTTTAGTTGAAATTCAAATGAAATCTAGAAAAAAGTATTGAAACCTAGAAGTCATTCAGAAATTGTAATTCTCTATTAGATTTCTATATTTTAATTGGACTTTTTTGAATTCCAATATGACTTTTAGAAATTTTAATCTCCAAATGGAACAAAATTGAGGAATATGCTCTTTTTAATTTCAAAACCGCCAAAATCGGCTGGAGTTTGAGCCGCCGATCAGCCGATGATATCGGCGGCGGCGCGGCTCGTTGAAAAATATCGGCTTAGCGACTCAGCCGTCAGCCGCGCCGACCGGCTTGCTTCACTGTGCTTAAATTGGCACTAAAGTATCTATCTATATCAGCGACAGGCAAAAGCACTACGCGGCGTTTTTACTCTCACACCTACATGCTCTCACTCATTAAACAAAATCAAAAAAACACAATTTTCTCCTCTCTTCTTGCTTAAAATATGCTTAGAGAAATAATCAATAAGGAATTTTAATGTCAAATTCTTGTTTAAGGAACATTTTTTTGGTAAACCAATATGCTAAGTTTGTCACTATTCACTAAATATTACATTGCTAGACATTTTAACCAATGTCATTTATTATCTTTTTTATTTTTTAAATGGTTAAATGTATTATTATTTTTACTATAAGATTCTTTAAGTGCATTGAGTATGAGAGTGCTACATGTTACACACACAAAGACAAAATATGATAGTATGTGTTTGCCTGTCGCTGATCTATATATATAATTTCCCTATTTGTGTGTTCCTCTTTTTTTGTCTATCCAGAGCTTTTTGAAGCCCACTGATGAGCTACAAAGCTGAAAATTGGCATGCATATAGTAAAAGACCTGGGGCAGATCCTAACGTAGCCGGATTTTCGATTTTTTGCCTGTGGGCGGAGAAATAAGCGGAAAAGTGGGCGTGGCAAAACTCAATTTTTTGACATTTTTGCTTAATTTAAAGCCCCCTAATGACTTAGGAAGCTGAAAATTTCCTAGAATATAGTCCTAACGATGGCGCATATCCCCAAGTAGTCGGATTTAAAATTTTCGCAATGTGGGCGGAGAATTGAGGGGAAAAGTTGCGTGGCAAAATTGGGATTTTTTAACATTTTTACTTCTTTTGAGGCCCCCTAATGACTTGGGAAGCGGAAAATTGCATAGCATTTAGTTTTAACAATGAAGCATATCCTGAAGTAAACGGATTTAAATTTTTTAGACTGTGGAAGGAGAATTAAGAGAAAAATGGGGCGTGGAAAAATTATGTTTTTTAAATATTTTAACTAATTTGAAGACCACCAATGACCTATGAAGATGAAAATTGACATTTTTGCTTATTTTAAAGTCCTATAATGACTTAGGAAGCTGACAATTTCCTAGCATATAGTCCTATCGATTAAACATATCCTGAAGTAGTCGAATTTTAAATTTTTGGACTGTGGGCGGAGAATTGAAAGGAAAATAGGGAGTGACAAATTTGTGATTTTTAACATTTTAACTTCTTTTGAAGCCCCCAAAGGAAGCGGAAAATGCATAGCGTATAGTCCTAACGATGTTGTATATCCTGAAGCAGTGGCGTATACAGGGGGGGGGGGCCCGGGCCCCCCCCGAAATGATTTCACAAATTTCAGGATTTGTTATCAAATAACAAGTACAATATTAAAAAACTTCTTAAGAAAATTCGAAAAACAGAATCCAAAATTTTTGGAAGAAAAATGTTTTGAAATTAAAAATTTTTCTGTTAAAATAATATCAAAATCTGAAAATTTTTTCTTAGAATTTGAAACTTTTCAACTTAAGATTCTAATGAAAGAATATCTTTCAACCTGAAGCTTTATGTACACAAAAAATGGACATAATTGTATGTTAATTGTAGTCAAATATTAAAATCTGTCTTTGTCTTTAAGAAAAATGTGTCAGAACGAGCCTATTTCATAAAAAAAATGTCTTAGAATCTAAAACTTTCTATAAGAAAAATGTCTGAGAATCTAAGACTTTTCCTATAAGAATAATGTCTTAAGATATTAGCCTTTTTCTCAGAATCTAAGACTTTTTCTATAGGAAAAATGTCTCAGAACCTGAGACTTTTTCTATAAAAAAATCTTTTCTATATAAAAAATGTTTCAGAATCTGAGAACTTTCCATAGGAATAATGTCTCTGAATCTAAAAAATGTCTCAAAATCTGAGATTTTTTCTATAAAAAAATTCTTAGAATCTGAGGCATTTCTATATGAAAAATGTTTCAGAATCTGTGAACATTCTATAGGAATAATGTCTCTGAATCTGAGAATTTTTCTTACAATCTAGAAAAAAATTCTCAGAATCTTATACTTTTTTACGAAAAATGTCTCAGAATCAACGAATTTTTCTAAAGGAAAATTATCTCAAAATCTAAGATTTTGTGTATAGGAAAAATGTCTCAGAGACACAAGCTGAGACTTTTTGTATAGAAAAATGCTCCAAATCTGAGACTTTTTCTATTGTAAAAATATCTTTTTCTATAAGAATAATGTCTCAGAATCTGAGTATTTTTCTATGGGAAAAATATTTCAGAATCTGAGACTTTTTCTTTAGGAAAAATGTCTCAGAATCGGAGGCTTTTTCTTTATGAAAAATGTTAAAAAATCAGCCAATTTCCTATTGGCAAAATGTCTCAGAATCTGAGACTTGTTCTATAAGAAAATGTCTAAAAATTTAAGACTTTTTCTATTGGAAAAGTGTTTAAGCATCTAATACGGAGTTCACACTAGCGACTTTAAACATCTCATGAGTGTTTAAGCGCTAAACGAGCAAAATTTGACTTGTTTCCCCATACATTTGGTTGTTCAGCTAAACAATCAAATTCGACTTGTTTCCCTGTTGAACATTTCGCTAAACATTTCAAAGGCAGGGTTCGGCATATTTCCTTTTAAATTTTCTTTATTCTATGCCAAAAAAAAAAGATTTCATAGCAACCAGCTTCTGTATCTGTCTGCCATTTTCTTAGCAAAACATTGGAAAATTGAGAAATTATAAATATTTAAAAAACTAATAAAAACTACTGAAAAATCAGAAAAAAGTGTGTGTTTCATTTATAATTATATTGGAAAAGCAGCTCTAATAGTGAATTGTGCCTTCCATCGAAGTATAAATATGCAAACAGCTTCGGACAGGTCCGGAACAAAAAACAGAAAAATCTTCCTATTCACTTGGAATTAGTCAATAAAAAGGTGTTCCGTGTAGTGGTGTTATGTAAATGTTATAAAAAAATTAAATATCTTGTCTTCCGCCAAAGTTTAAAATGATTTTAGAAATATTTTTGCAATTTTTTTCAGAATTAGGTTATGTGCGTTTGTTTACAAACGTTAAACACTCAGCGTTAAACGAGCAAAATGTAGTGTGAACGATTTTGTTTACTTTTTTAAACAAGTGGCTTAAACGAGTACAAATTCTCTAGTGTGAACTCCGTATAAGACTTTTTCGATAGGAAAAATGTCTCAGAATCTAAGAAATTTTCTGTAGAAAAAATGTCTGAGAATCTGAGACATTTTCAATAGGAAAAATGTCAAAGAATCTGAGACTTTTTCTATAGGAAAAATGTCGAAGAATCTGAGACGTTTTCTCTAAAAATCTGAGACCTATTGGAAAAATGTCTCAGAATTAGAAAATTTTTTTATAGGAAGAATTTCTAAAAATCTTAGACTTTTTCTATAGACAATTTTCTCAGAATCCGAGAGTTTTCTTTAGGAAAAAGATTTTAGAATCTATGACTTTTTTATGCTGTTTTCTTTTTAAAAAGGTCTCAGAATGTGAAATATTTTTCTTATATGTTTCAGAATCTCAGATTCTGGGAAAATGTCTCACAATCGGAGTCTTTTCTTTTGGAAAAGTATTTTATAAATATGTTAATAGAATCATTTTCTAAAGTGACTTTTTCCCGAGAAACGTTTTCCTTTGGAAATATAATTTAGAGTCTTTGAGTGTTTCTATAATAAAAACTGTCTTAACTGGAAATTGTCATAGAATCTTAGACTTTTCTTTGAAAAAAAAATCAGATTCTGATAATCTTCTTTGTAAAAATGTATCAGCATCTGATACAATTCAAACTATAAAAAAAGGCTTGTCTCTCAAAAAATTTTAAAATATAAGAAAAATTTAATTTTTTCCCCCCAACGGTTTTAAACTTACACAAAAATGAAGAATCTGATTGTGTTACATTCAGTTTAAGGAAGATCAAGAAAAATTCTAAAACATGTGCTGTTATGTAAATTTTTTGTAAAAAAAAAATATTAAAAAAATTTTGGGCCCCCACCGAAATAAAATCCTGGATACGCCCCTGTCCTGAAGTAATCGGATTTAAGATTTCTCGACTGTGGCCGGAGAATTAAAACATAAAAGAGCGTGGAAATTTTTTTTTTTTTTAATATTTTAACTAATTTTAAGACCCCCAATTACTTAGGAAGATAAAAATTGGCATGTATACTAGAGCGGAGTGAATTGTTCGGAGCAAAATTTTCGAAAAAATCGTCTAGGATATTTGGATTCTGCATAAAATTCTAAGAAAAAAATGCCTAACAAACCATGTCTCAAAAATCAGTTTTGACCCCCCCAATTTTCAAAAATTGTTTTGTACGATATACGCCTTTTCTATTAATCATCACGAGATTGTGTACAGAGATACACTATGGATCCATTTAGACATTCCCATTTACAGTTTTATTAAATTCCAAAATCTTGCGATTTTATTCGCGATTTTCATTTTTTAAAAATCACAAAATATGAAAAAGTAGTGTAGTTTGATGAGCGATAACTTCTTAAGTAAATATCCGATTTTTTAAATCAAAATTGAAATTAAAAGCTTAAGTCCTCTACATTAAACTTGAAAGTTAAAAAAAATTGTGTTATTAAAAAAATGCACTTTAAATGCAAATGCATTTTTTTAGTGCATTTCTTCAACTTTCACCTCTTTTGATTTTTTTAATTAACATATTATGAAAGTATGACATTTTTACAAAAAAATCAGTCATCATTTTAATAGGACACAAAAGTCTTCTATTTTTAATATATTTTTTTTAAATTATGCCCAAATTTTTTTTTTTTAAATTTTGTTAATAAATGATTTTAGGATTTTCAGATCGTTTATCGATGTACTTTGAAGATCTATAACTCCTTAAGTAAACATCGGATTTTGATAATCAAAATTGAAAGCTAAAATCCTCTACTTTAAACGAAAAAGTTTTAAAAAATTGTGGCAAAAAAATAATGGTGTAATTTACCACTTTTTAATTTTTTGTGGATTTTAAAAAAATTAAAATCGCGAATAAAATCGCGAGGTTTTGGAATTTAATTAAGCTGTAAATGGGAATGTCTAAATGGCTCCTTAGAGTATCTGGCTTCAAAATAAAAAAAAAAATCTGAAGACCCAAGACCAGATTTTTGTTTTTTTAGCGCCCTCTAGCGGCGGTTTAGAGCAAAATAAATATCAAATATGGATTCCCCATACCCAAACATACCGCTAATACAAAATAAAAGCAAAATTTATTAGTAATACAATATATACCAAATAATAAGCCCAGCTAAAAAAGTCGTATATCGTGTAAAACTATTTTTGAAAATTGGGGGGGTCAAAACTGATTTTTGAGACAGGGTTTGTTCGGCATTTTTTCTTAGAATTTTATGCAGAATCCGAATATGCTAGACGATTTTGCCGAAAAAAAATTACTCCGCCCTGGATTTTTGATATCCAGTGTATGGGTGGAGAATAAGAAAGGCAAAGAGCGTGGTAAATTTATTTCCATCTATTTTCTGTATATGGACTTTTGTCATTAACTTTTAACGCTTGTGATATTTTACTAATTTCGCAATAACATTTTTTATTGTAAACTAGGTGGTACCTGTGAATGTAGATATGTTAAGGGAACCATAATGAGTAATTCTGCAAAGGCACAGCGCAAATAGTCTCATTATCTCATGGTAAGGAACGTGCAAAGTTGAAAAATGTAAAAAAATCGCTTGATACTCTCATGAAATTTTTCGTTCAAAGTTCCATATTGTTGGGTGCGTTAAAGCTATTGCTCCAAATTTAATACCGTTTAATCAGTAGGCTTGGGCAATTATTTGGTGTAGGTTTAGTGGATGTGCCATTAATAAGAAAAAAGTTACATGGACCTAAATCTTTGATACAAATTTTTTTCAATTTTCAATTTTTCGAGGTTTTTTGATTGTAGCTTTTGGTGCAAACTGTAATTTTAAAATTCAAATACACATGGTTAAAGCCCTTGTAAATATGCACAATCTGAGACTGATTCGAGTGATGTGCTCGCAATGGTTACGAAGCTGCAGCTCTCCAAAGATGGGAAGAAAAAACGTGAATTTTTAAAAAAGTCTGTTTTTTGCGAGGCACACTCCCAGTTTTATTCCGAATGGTTCCGAATGATTTGTGAACTTTATAATTTACCATTTCCCACTTGATTTACAAACGCACCCCAAAAATATTCAATTGCAAAAATTTTATGAACTTTTTAAATTTTTTGCAAAATTTCGATATTTTAGTTTTGCATTATTTGAGAGCCAAATGTGCATGGCTGAAAGTTGAACATGTAGAAACAATGGTATGTGCAAAAATAATAAATCATGGAAGCAACATTGATGAAAAGTTAATATTGGCGAATTCCGCGGTGTTTTTCATTTTTCACTTTTTTGTAAGGCACATCCAGGCCGCTTATAGAAATTGGTCGGTGAAAGGCGCGTTTGGTAGTCTTTTTAATTCTCTATCTTCAATTAATTCGCACCCGAAAAAATTTAACGTTTAAGCGGTTTTTCGGTGGTTTTAAATTTTTGATACCTTTAAATTTAATGGTTATATAAAATCTTACATTACTTAAATAAAGTAGAAAAGAAATGTATTTTGATAGATTTTGACATGTCTTATTCAAATAATATTTCAAAATTAGTCCATTGATTTTTGCAGTCGCGAAAATCCCGAAAAATCGCTAAAATTTTTTATAACCTTGATAAAATTAGTAATAACGTTAAAATATTTCGTAATAACCTTAATATTAGCATTATTAATCATACTTTGAATAATTTCAATATTTAGTGAAGGACAACACTGTAAAATCAGACATTTAAGCTGAATTCACAATGACGGAGTACTCTGTGCCAGAGAGTGGATTTTGTTCCTTTCTCTTTCGCACTTACACATTTTTTGTATGATGGTATCTCTATTTTTAGAGATGGTACTCTGTAGTACAGAGTACTCCGACATTGTGTCGAAGCCTTTAATATTAAAAAAAAAAATAAATTCAAAATTATAAATTTTTTTTTTTCAAAAATGTTCCCTTTAAACCACTGCTGTTTCTTACCTATTAGAGATAGAATAATGGTGTTAACTAAGAATTTGTTGAGATTTTGTTAATGCATTTGGTAATATTTTTCTAAAAAAAATAAAACCGCTGGAAACTTTTTTATTTCCAAAATATTGGAAAATGTGCCGAAAAAAAATTGGTTAAATGCAAATATCTCGATATTTAGCAAAGATTTTATGCATGTTTGAATATGTATTTTAGCTCTGGGTAAGCATAATACAAAATGGTACGTTTGGTTAATTTCGGATAAAAAATGTAATTTTGACAATTTTTTTAAAAATTGTAACTTTAAACCGCCATAGTTTTGGGTGCGATCGCTCAAATTAATGCACGCGGACGGATTTGAATTACTTATTTATAATGTTATTTACCTACAAAGTCTCATCAATGTGCCACAAAAAAAAAAAAACCATTTTTATACCCTCCACTTAGTGATAGAGGGTATATATAAGTTTGTCATTCCGTTTGTAACTCATCGAAATATCGGTCTGGGACCCCATAAAGTATATATATTCATGATCCTCGATCGATTTTAAGACATTCTAGCGATGTCCGTCTGTCCGTCTGTCTGTCTGTCTGTCTGTGGAAAATGCTCTCGCGGACAAAATATTGCACAGAGATGACTGAAACTTAACATATATATTGGAAGTTCTCCCGAGAAGTTTGGTATTGCATTTGAGCAATATCGGTTCAGCGGTTCAAAAGTTGTGAACGAAAATGTAAGCACACCTCAAAAATTTCAGTACATTCAACATAACCTAAAAATACAAAATGCTTTAATTCGGCTTCTGGTTGACATATGTTAACAAAATTGAACACCAAATGGTATTTAAACAAGTACGAACATATTTTTTGACAAAAAAAGAAAAAAATCGCGGATTTTTTTTTTTTACCAAAATTTTTTTTCGCGGAATTTTTTTTTTTCAATTTTTTTTCAAAAGTAATTTTAAATAAAGTTGTTTGCAATAATTCTTTTTGAAATTGTGGAGGGTATCACTACATTCGGCAAGGCCGAATTTAACTTTTTTACTTGTTTTTTTTCTTAAATATTAAAAGTTAATGACAATTGCTCATATATATTTTTTTTTTTGTGTTTCTCTTATTTTTTGTGTATCCAGCGCCTTTTGAATCTCATTGATGGACTTAAAAGCTTAAAATTGGCATGTATATTGTCCTGACACTGGAGCATATCCTAAAGTAGTCAGACTTAAAATTTTTGGACTGTGGAGCTTATCCTACAGTAGTCAGATTTTGGAATATGGACGGAGAATTAAGAGAAGAAATGGGCGTGAACAAATTATGTTTTTACATCTTACCTAATTTTGAAGACACCTTATGACCTTGAAAGATAAAAATTGGGATGCATATGGTACGGACTATGGCAAAGATCGACACTGACCTGGATATCCAGTGACCTTGATATCCAAAAATCCGTTGTGAATTTTGTTTAGTTCACAGGAAAAATTTGAAACGAATTTCAATCAACAAAAACGCGCATTCAATCAATTTTTTGATTGAAATTCCTCCAATTAAGAAAATTGTTATACCAATCATCAAATTGTAGGTAATTGATTGAAATTTTTTTTATTCAAACATTTTTTCGATTTTGATCAAAAATTTAATCAATTTTTTATTTATAGTCAATCAAAATAATGATTGATTTAACAAACGAATTGTAAGCTTATGACAAAATTATCAAAAAATTCATCTATTTTGCTTTCCAATATGTTGCAAAACAATAAGAAAAAGTAAAACCTGTATATTTTTGAATTAATCTATTCATATAAATTAAAACCAAAAAAAAATCTGGTATGTTGAAAATTTGTAATTCGACAGTTACATTGATTGACTCATTTAAATTTTGTTGATCAATAGATTTAATTGAAAATTTTTAGCCAATAATTTTTTGTGTGTTCGTATATATAATCTGTAACGTAGCCGGATTTTCGGCCTTTTAGACAGGGGGTGTGGCGGAAAACAGCGAAATTTAGTTTTTAAACATTTAAACTATTTCTGAAACCCCTAATGACTAAGGAAGCTGAAAATTGTAAAGCATAAAGTGTTGACAATCGACCATATCCTTATGAAGTCAGATTTAATATTTAAACTGTGTACGGAGAATTATAAGGAAAAATTTAAGTGAAAAAATTGTGTTTTTTAACATTTTAGCTAATTTTAAAAGCCTTCATGACTAAGAAAGATGAAAATTACCACGTATATAGGAGAGGCCATGGGACAGATCCACACGATGGATTTTTGATATCCGGTTTATGGACGGAGAGACGAAATGGGCGTGCTAAATTTAGTTCTAAAATTTTATCAATAAAACCTTTTACACTCATTAAATTTTTTCCCAGTTTGGAAAATATATTGATGTAACTCAATTTAGCAATATTAAATTTTTTAAGCGCAAACATTATTTTTAATAAAGTTTGGTAAAAAATTAGAACTATTGAGAAAAGTGATGTGGTGTTCCGCCTGGCAGGGACAGGCTATTCGACTAGTATAAAATAATCCTGGAGTCAATTAGAGCCGATCCATATAGGTCTGATATTTCAAATCATCGGAGGAGCTGAGAAATCAAATTTTATAAAAATGTACAATTTAATGAAAAAACTTTAGTACCTATTGTAGGGCTTCAAGAAATTTCTCCAAGATATGGCTTATATCAAATAATCTTGGAGTCAATTAGAGCCGATCCATATGGGTCTCATATTCCAAATGATCGGAGGAGCAGAGAAATTAACTTTTATAAAAATTCAAATTTTATGATAAACTTAAGTGCCAAGTGTAGGGCTTCAATAAATTTCTACAAGTGGAGGCTTATAGTTATCAATCTTGGGGCTAATTAGTGCCGATTCATGTGTGTCTCACATTACAAATCATCGGAGGAGCTGAGAAATCAAATTTTATAAAAATGTACAATTTAATGAAAAAACTTTAGTACCTATTGTAGGGCTTCAAGAAATTTCTCCAAGATATGGCTTATATAAAATAATCTTGGAGTCAATTAGAGCCGATCCATATGGGTCTCATATTCCAAATGATCGGAGGAGCAGAGAAATTAACTTTTATAAAAATTCAAATTTTATGAAAAACTTAAGTGCCAAGTGTAGGGCTTCAATAAATTTCTACAAGTGGAGGCTTATAGTTATCAATCTTGGGGCCAATTAGAGCCGATTCATGTGTGTCTCACATTACAAATCATCGGAGGAGCTGAGAAATCAAATTTTATAAAAATGTACAATTTAATGAAAAAACTTTAGTACCTATTGTAGGGCTTCAAGAAATTTCTCCAAGATATGGCTTATATAAAATAATCTTGGAGTCAATTAGAGCCGATCCATATGGGTCTCATATTCCAAATGATCGGAGGAGCAGAGAAATTAACTTTTATAAAAATTCAAATTTTATGAAAAACTTAAGTGCCAAGTGTAGGGCTTCAATAAATTTCTACAAGTGGAGGCTTATAGTTATCAATCTTGGGGCCAATTAGAGCCGATTTCTTAAGAAGTTTTTTAATATTGTACTTGTTATTTGATAACAAATCCTGAAATTTGTGAAATCATTTCGGGGGGGGCCCGGGCCCCCGGGCCCCCCCCCCCTGTATACGCCACTGCTTCAGGATATACAACATCGTTAGGACTATACGCTATGCATTTTCCGCTTCCTTTGGGGGCTTCAAAAGAAGTTAAAATGTTAAAAATCCCAAATTTGTCACTCCCTATTTTCCTTTCAATTCTCCGCCCACAGTCCAAAAATTTAAAATTCGACTACTTCAGGATATGTTTAATCGATAGGACTATATGCTAGGAAATTGTCAGCTTCCTAAGTCATTATAGGACTTTAAAATAAGCAAAAATGTCAATTTTCATCTTCATAGGTCATTGGTGGTCTTCAAATTAGTTAAAATATTTAAAAAACACAATTTTTCCACGCCCCATTTTTCTCTTAATTCTCCTTCCACAGTCTAAAAAATTTAAATCCGTTTACTTCAGGATATGCTTCATTGTTAAAACTAAATGCTATGCAATTTTCCGCTTCCCAAGTCATTAGGGGGCCTCAAAAGAAGTAAAAATGTTAAAAAATCCCAATTTTGCCACGCAACTTTTCCCCTCAATTCTCCGCCCACATTGCGAAAATTTTAAATCCGACTACTTGGGGATATGCGCCATCGTTAGGACTATATTCTAGGAAATTTTCAGCTTCCTAAGTCATTAGGGGGCTTTAAATTAAGCAAAAATGTCAAAAAATTGAGTTTTGCCACGCCCACTTTTCCGCTTATTTCTCCGCCCACAGGCAAAAAATCGAAAATCCGGCTACGTTAGGATCTGCCCCAGGTCTTTTACTATATGCATGCCAATTTTCAGCTTTGTAGCTCATCAGTGGGCTTCAAAAAGCTCTGGATAGACAAAAAAAGAGGAACACACAAATAGGGAAATTATATATATAGATCAGCGACAGGCAAACACATACTATCATATTTTGTCTTTGTGTGTGTAACATGTAGCACTCTCATACTCAATGCACTTAAAGAATCTTATAGTAAAAATAATAATACATTTAACCATTTAAAAAATAAAAAAGATAATAAATGACATTGGTTAAAATGTCTAGCAATGTAATATTTAGTGAATAGTGACAAACTTAGCATATTGGTTTACCAAAAAAATGTTCCTTAAACAAGAATTTGACATTAAAATTCCTTATTGATTATTTCTCTAAGCATATTTTAAGCAAGAAGAGAGGAGAAAATTGTGTTTTTTTGATTTTGTTTAATGAGTGAGAGCATGTAGGTGTGAGAGTAAAAACGCCGCGTAGTGCTTTTGCCTGTCGCTGATATAGATAGATACTTTAGTGCCAATTTAAGCACAGTGAAGCAAGCCGGTCGGCGCGGCTGACGGCTGAGTCGCTAAGCCGATATTTTTCAACGAGCCGCGCCGCCGCCGATATCATCGGCTGATCGGCGGCTCAAACTCCAGCCGATTTTGGCGGTTTTGAAATTAAAAAGAGCATATTCCTCAATTTTGTTCCATTTGGAGATTAAAATTTCTAAAAGTCATATTGGAATTCAAAAAAGTCCAATTAAAATATAGAAATCTAATAGAGAATTACAATTTCTGAATGACTTCTAGGTTTCAATACTTTTTTCTAGATTTCATTTGAATTTCAACTAAACTTTTCTCAAATTTAATTGCGATTGCTGAATTATAATTCTCTATTTTATTTGTGTTTTATATTGTTGGGCTTTATATTTTATAATTTAATAGGTATATTAGTTCGGTTTGAGTCCTTATTATTTCTGAGAAATAATAACTCTTGTTTACAAATTAAAAAAAATTTGCGATCCACGGCACTTTGCATTTATTTTCAATGTAAAATCTTACGCAAAATCCGAAAATGTTTTAATATTTGAAAAGTTTATGTAAAAGTTATTCATATCTTTTTTATTCAAATTCCCAATAAAATTACCTAACTTTTGCAAGAAATTCGGAATCGGTACGATCAAGGAAACCATCAGGATATTGTAAGGAAGTTCAAAATATCTTTTTTATGGTTATATCCTTATAAGTATCCGAAGTTTGCAAGAAATTTCCTGTTCAAAACAGATGTGTTAAATAGACACTCAAATAAAAAAAATCTAAAATCCATTAAGTATATCCTAAAATATTTGCAAAAGAAGTCAAAATATTCAACCAAATTTGAATATTTTTTTTATACATTTGTTCGTACCAATTTTTATGATTTTTTTGGTAAAATTAAAAAAAGAAGATTAAATCACATTTCCTAAAAATGTTTGCCTCCTAAAAACGAATCTGACACCAAAAAATTGTATCAAATCGCCTTCTCGAGATATAATAGCCATTTTTAATTTTTGTGGACCAAGTTCAAATAAATAAAAATATGAATAACTTTAACATACACTTTTTCAATATTAAAAAAAAATTCGTTTTGAGCGCTTAGTCCACAAAAAATGAAAATGCCTATATCTCGAGAAGGCGATTCGATACAACTTTTCTGATGACAGATACGTGTTTAGGAGGCCAAAATACTTTAGAAAATGTATCCAACATGTCTGTCCAAAAACCGTGTAGAGTAGTGTTAATGCTTATATATTTTGAACGAAAATAGTAGTTAACTTAATTTTTTTAAATACTTTTTTTGTGATTTCGTGTTATATGGCGTTTACACTTGCGACCTTAAACAACTTGTTCAACAAAACACCAGTAACAGAATAAAAACGTAATGGACAAGGAACAAAGACTTTTTAAACATCTCACTCTTAAACACGTCAAAACAGCTAGTGAACCCCGTATTATATGTATGTTTTTTAGTTTTGTTTTAATTTTTTTTTGTTCGGAAGGGGGGGGGGGCTTTTGCCCACCCCAGAATAATGGCCTAGATACGCTTATGTCTACACCACTCTATGGTACAGGGTCACAGTACAGACTAGTATGCAAACAATGGTGCTAATTGCGTACTTTCCAATATGGTGGCATGATTTTTAGTACAGAATTATCACCGCTGCCTAGTGTATGTGTGCCTGTACGTGTGAGATTTTGTGAATGTATTTATGTTGTTTGTTTACGTTTTGTATGAAACGTCAAAAGTTACACCGTGTGCTGTCACTAATACTTACACATATCAAATGCAACTCTGTGAACCTACTACTCATGTACTGTGTACAGGGTACAGATGGTCGCGTGAGTGACTTTTGACTCACTCTCACGACTACTCACACAAACCAATGGACAAGGAACAAAAACTTTTTTAAACATCTCACTCTTAGGGCCTAATTTTGTAAATCACTCGCGTTGAACGCATCACCAACGTTAACGTGAACGCGAGGCTCAAAAAGTGCAATTTTGTAAATCACTACGTTATTGCGTTCAATTTTTACGTCATCACTTGAAATGTCAATTATATTTGAATCAGTGTTGCCAGACATTCTAAAATTAATAAAATTGGCCACCCATTTTGTAGGGGATAAACACCCATTATCGTGGGGAAACACATATATATGATAAGGCAACACCTGCAAAGAGAATATTTGAGAAAAAAGAGAACAAAAAAAAAGTAATATAAATTAGTTGAAAAAAGCAATAAAAATCACAACGAGACGCTTTGCTATTTTCGATGTTTTTCTTCTGCCGGAGAAGTTTTTTTTACACATTTATTACTTTTTTGTTGTATGTTTACATATTCCAACATTATTTATTGTTTTTTTGCTATTTAAAAGCATATTTGTTACATCAACGCCCCAAAATTTCAAGTGATCATTTTGACACTTCAAGTGATGAAAAAACACTCTCTTGCGTTTTACAAAATTCCATTTTCCATACAATTTGTTCTACAAACACGTAAGTCAACGCGAAAAAAACAGCTGTTCAGTGCTCGCGTTTTACAAAATAGAAAATTGTCCAACGCGAGATGAAAAGGCGCGTTGCGTTTTACAAAATTAGGCCCTTAAACACTTCAAAACAGCTAGTGAACCCCGTATTATATGTATGTTTTTTAGTTTTGTTTTAATTTTTTTTTGTTCGGAAGGGGGGGGGGGGCTTTTGTCCACCCCAGAATAATGGCCTAGATACTAGGCTGGGTCGTATTCCAACAAAGTGCTCAGATCAACTATTAATAGTGAAAAAAAGTTGGTACAAGTAAATACAAGCAATTTAAAACCAAAATGAACAAAATCGGTCCATGGCTTCCGTTCTCGCATCGCGGGTCAAAATTGCGGTTTTTGAAAAAATGGACATAATTTAAAAAAAAAAATAAATATTTAAAAAAAAATTATTACAAAAAAAAAATTTTTTTTTTGTATCGCATTAATTCAAAGATATTTAGAAAAATTTTGTTTGTTTTTTTCGGATATCGATAACCCACCCAAACGTGAGGCCAAAAAAACTCAGATTTTTAACATGGAGCTCAAAACTACTTTTTCACTATTTTAAAAATTTAGTGAAACAAAATTTTTAAATATATTAGTTTATCCACTTGATATCATTGAATAGATCTCAGGGATTGTAGAAAAAAATTCTTAGTTAAATTCCTTCGTC
Source organism: Pegoplata infirma (assembly GCA_963921195.1). Classification (NCBI taxonomy): domain Eukaryota; kingdom Metazoa; phylum Arthropoda; class Insecta; order Diptera; family Anthomyiidae; genus Pegoplata; species Pegoplata infirma. The sequence continues at coordinate 15,601,422 of OY992541.1, forward strand.
CAGTTGGTGTGTGGAGCGATTTGAATTTAGCGGATTTCCAGAACATGTGTTTTTATCGACATTTTTGACTAATTTGTAGTTGTTAGCAACATTTTACATAAATTAACCAACTTTTTTTGTTCAAATGGTTGTTTTGGACCATAGTAACTCTGCTTTGAAATAATAGGCTTTTTGGACAACGTTAACCCATGCCGGCACGGGGTTAAAAAATTCCTCCAATGAAATTTTTGAAAATTCCTCACTCTAAAATCGTGTATGTGTTTAAATAATCAACAATTACAAATTTATACAAAGTTTCCTTGAAGGACATCTTTAACCCTTGTTGAACGAACGCCCAAAAAATTTCAAACAGCTGTTTTTTTGCTCATAGTCAAAAGGACTTTTTTGACATATTAAATAATATGTTTTTCACTTTTAGCTTTACACAGTAAAAACGACGAAGACGTAATGAAATTTCGGATGCCATTTTTATTTTTTTTTTTTTTGTTTTTAGTTTTAAGCATTTTCTGCTTAAGTGCGCTTACTTTAAAACGTTAATTTGAATGGGATTGTTTAAATGCATTCCCCGCTTAAACGATTCACTAGCAGATGTTTATATCTTTAATTTAATTAGATGTGAAGTTTATCAATGCACTTTAACGGTGTTTAAAATAAAATATACTCTGTTTAAATGCGTCAAACATATAATGCCCGCTTACATGCATTTTCCGCATTAATTATGTACTCACAACTAGTTGTGTCGGTCAGTTCTTTTTATTTTATTTAGTTTTAAGCATTTTCCGCTTAAGTGCGCTTACTTTAAAACGTTAATTTAAATGCGATCGCTTAAATGCATTCCCCGCTTAAACGATTCACTCGGAGATGTTCATATCTTTAATTTAATTAATTTAATGTTGATTATTTAAATACATACACGATTTTGGAGTGAGGAATTTTCAAAAATTTCATTGGAGGAATGTTTTAACCCCGTGCCGGCAAGGGTTAACGTTGTCCAAAAAGCCTATTATTTCAAAGCAGAGTTACTATGGTCCAAAACAACCATTTGAACAAAAAAAGTTGGTTAATTTAAGTAAAATGTTGCTAACAACTACAAATTAGTCAAAAATGTCGATAAAAACACATGTTCTGGAAATCCGCTAAATTCAAATCGCTCCACACACCAACTGGACGAAGGAATTTAACTAAGAATTTTTTTCTACAATCCCTAAGATGTATTCAATGATATCAAGTGGATAAACTAATATATTTAAAAATTTTGTTTCACTAAATTTTTAAAATAGTGAAAAAGTAGTTTTGAGCTCCATGTTAAAAATCTGAGTTTTTTTTGGCCTCACGTTTGGGTGGGTTATCGATATCCAAAAAAAACAAACAAAATTTTTCTAAATATCTTTGAATTAATGCGATACAAAAAAAAATTTTTTTTTTTTTAATAATTTTTTTTTAAATATTTAATTTTTTTTTTAAATTATGTCCATTATTTCAAAAACCGCAATTTTGACCCGCGATGCGAGAACGGATGCCATGGACCGATTTTGTTCATTTTGGTTTTAAATTGCTTGTATTTACTTGTACCAACTTTTTTTCACTATTAATAGTTGATCTGAGCACTTTGTTGGAATACGACCCAGCCTACTAGATACGCTTATGTCTACACCACTCTATGGAACAGGGTACAGATGGTCGCGTGAGTGACTTTTGACTCACTCTCACGAGTACTCACACATACTCACACGCACAAAACTTTTTTTTATAAAAAAAAACTTTGCTTTTTTCGGAATGAAAGAAAATATAAAGAGAAAATAAAGCACGCAAAAAAAACGACTCACGCAAACTCACTCACGCAATTTTTTTTCCACTCACTCACAAATACTTGAGTAAAATTGAGTTTCAGTCACACTCAAGCGTGAATCACGCACAAATCTGCTCATGTGCCCATCTCAAGTACAGGGTATTATGAGTTTGTCTTAATGTTTGTAACTATCCAAAATATTGGTCCTAAACCAAACTTCAAGTATAGCGATTGATTTAGAACAGTGGTCGGCAGAAAGAGGCATATGAAAGTATTAGTGTTTTAATAAAAATATGCATGTGTTGGTGTATTTCTTTAACAAAGCGACATCAACCTGCTTTGAAGAAAGTAAGCTTGCTACTGAATGAAATATTTGTTTTTTTATGCTCTTTGTTGATTTTTTGTTGACATTCGTGTTGTATACATGTGAATAACCGATTGTGTTCGGCTCCAGCGTGCAATGGGTGCCGACCACTGATTTAGAATCACTTTCTGGGTCGAATTAGCGATGTCCGTCCATGTAAACATAGTGAGCACGATACAGGTCGCAACAATCAATTGATTTGACTGAAATTAAATTTATGCTTTCTTTTTCCCAAGGAAGAAGCCTCTTGAAATTAAAAAAAATAATCGGTCCATGTTTTGACCTAGCCCCCATACAAACGCCCCCCAAATTTAGCTAACATTACTTTTATACCCGTAATTTAACAGGTATTCTTTCGAAATTTAGCATGTGAATAAAGAAATACCCCAAAAATAACATATTTTGTAATCATATATTTGGAATGTTTCCAAATTATAAAGAAATCTGACCATTTCTACTTGTTGTCCCCACACTAACAAAAGAGCTAACTTAATTTTGGGATACTATTTTCTTCAAAATAGTTCATAAATTTTACCACAATTTAGTAAAATTTAACTTAAAGTTTAGATATTTAGAAAAGTTTGGAAACTTTCTATCATATTTATCTTCTTAGATTTAAGAAAGTTTTTTTTCACTACTTTAGTAAATTTTTTAAAAGTTGAGAATTTTTTTAAAAACATAAAATGGCGATATCTAAACTAAAAACTAAGATTTCAAACCGAAAACAGCTTGTTGAGTGGTGTAATTAGACCATTCTTGGACTCAAATTAAGTTTGTGCACTAATTAAAGATGCCACAAAATATAGATCCAATCGGTTCATGTTTGGACTTCGGACACATTTTCCGGAAAACACTGGTGTAGGGTATAAGGTCGGTCTTGACCCACTATAATTTTCTTACTTGTTACCATAACTCCAATAAAATGGTAATAAAACCATTAATTGATCGACCACTTGTTCGGTAGGGTATCGTGATTAATATGCCTAGATTTAAACCGTTTTTTTACTATACAATAGCGGCGCAGCCGAATTTTTTTTTCAGCCGCGCTGTTCTAAAAAAAACGCGGCGCGCAGCCGAAACGCCGCCGCCGCCGAAAATTTTTGCTCTTCAGCCGCCGCCGAAAATTTTGCATCGGCTTGCTTGGCTTAACTGCATTTGAAAGACACCGCTCTGAATTTTATAAAATTTTTGTAGATGATAGCCCTTTTTATACCGATTTTAACAAAAAAAAATATCGGGTCGCAGAGACATATTTCGCGAGATATATCGCTTCAAAGTTGAAAGCGAAATTGTCAATATCTCCTTCAATACTTATCCGATTAAGTTGATTTTGGTATTGTTAGAAAGGTAATTTAAATACCTTTCTAAAAATGGTCAAAATCGGTTAACCCATTGCAACCCAAATCACGTTTTTGTATTTTTTCAAAAAAAAATTTTTAAAGCGAAATTTCCCGGTAATGACCCCACGGTCATTATCCCCATAACGGAAATGGGTTGTGGGGACTATGATCATTTAAAAAACGGTCATAATCCCAATGGGGATTATGTCCCTTCCCTGTTGGGATTACGACCGAAAATTTTTCGGTCATAACCCCCATTCATATTATGGGGACTAAGTCCAAAGCAATTTCGGTAATAATCCCTTTATTTTGCGGAGAGGGTGGGTTTAATGCATGGAGTTTGTAATCCCTAAGCCCGGCCAAAGGCCGGCTACGCAGAAAAACTTTTAAGGCAAAAAAAAATTTCACATAATTATTGGGATTATGACCTATTAGTATAGTAGACATAATTCCTGTAATGGGGATTATGTCCACTTTTTACGTGGTCATTGTCCCCATAAAACTGGGAATTATGTCCATTTTTTATTGGGGTTATGTCCAAATTTTTTTCGGTCATAGTCCCCACTACCGTTATAGGGATTATGACCGAATTCGTTTTGGTCATAATCCCCATAACGGAAATGGGGGTTATGTCCGTGGGGATTATGTCATTTCACCTCCCTGGTTTTTATCAAATCTTAATCGGAATATAATGTAATGACAGAGTTGTGGGCAATTCCGCTTTTAAACTAAAAACACAAAATTCCGGTTTAATTTTGATCTTTTGTATTTTTGTTGTTTAAAGAGCTACGATGTCGAGACTGGTTTTATATGAAAGGTTGTATCCTTGGCTTTCATATAATGTAAACAAACTATGGTACTATATAAGCGACATTTTTAAAAAAATTGATTTAAACAAACAATTTTTTTTGAAAAAATACAAAAACGTGATTTGGCTCGCAATGGGTTAACCGATTTTGACCAATTTATTTTTGTTTAAAAGGTATTTAAATTACCTTTCTAACGATACCAAAATCAACTTAATCGGATAAGTATTGAAGGAGATATGGACAATTTCGCTTTCAACTTTGAAGCGATATATCTCGCGAAATATGTCTCTGCGACCCGATATTTTTTTTTTGGTAAAATCAGTACAAATAGGCCTATCATCTACAAAAAATTTATAAAAATCGGAGCGGTGTCTTTCAAATGCAGTTGTTCCAAAAATACATTTTGTTTTAATTTTTAGTGAAATTACCTTATGTTCCACATACGTTCCACATTTTTTTTTTTGTGGATAACTTCACACACATTATAATTTATTGTATATTTATTTATTTACTAAATTATTCACACCAGTGTTCCAAGCCGATCGGCTCAAAATCGGCGGCGCGCCGCCGCCGGCTAATTTTTACATTTTAAGCCGCCGCCGTTTTTATCGGCTCGCATCGGCTTAAAATTCTGCCGAATTAGAAATTTGTTATTACTAAAAATACAAAATGTTTGTTTTAGATTTGTTCTTTTTAATGATTGGAAAAAGCACCAAAGGAACCAACGAAAAATTAGTAACCGATTATGGCCAATGGGCTAGGTTATAGAAAATGAAATAAATAAATACTAAATACTAAAATTGAAAAAGCACCAAGTTAGTGATTTTTCTTATGGCGTTTCTTTTCTGAAAAAAAAAAATGTTGCACTTTTTTTCTTTGATGACTTTTTGTGCACAGTAATGAACAGAAAGTATAGACATGTTTGGTACCAAAAGAAAGGTATTGTCGAGTTTTATTGTGTTTATAACAAAATGTCGAAACACGCTTGTTTTATTCAATAAAATATGAAATACCTATAAATTTTTACATATATCGGATCAGCTCAAAAACTGAGTATTGTTTTAAAATGCTTGATATAGCATTTGATAGGTCTTGAAAATAACTTTCTTTGGTACCAAACATGTCTATATTTACTGTACATAGCTGTGCACAAAGAGTCATTAAAAAAAAAGTGCAGAAAGTGCGACATTTTTTTCCAGAAAAGAAAACGCCATTAGTTTGGCATTATGACAAATTTTTGGCGTTTTGAGGCATCAAAAAGCACCATAAATAGTGCCAAAAGCACTAAGTTGGCATCACTGCTTACACTTACGAAACTCTTATTTATACAAAAAAAATTCAAAAACTAAAATTTCAAAAAAAAATTACAAAATTTTAACCAAAATTTAAATTTCAGCGAAATTTTAAAACTCACGCAAAAATTTCAACTTACGCACACTCACTCACGCTATTTTTTTAACACTCACAATCACGTGAGTAAAATTGAATTCAGTCACACTAAGGCGTAGATCACGCTCTATCCTGCTCATGTGCCCATCTCTACTTTAATGAGACAGACGGAATACCAAAGTTTTAATAATTTTCTTAAAAACAAATTCAAACCAAAATCGGGTTTTGGTGAATAGTGTAGACAGACTTGATTCAAACCTCATTTAAAAAATTGTTCTATAACAAACGTTAAAACGGTTTCTATTTCAGGAATTTTGTAAAAAAAAACCTTAATTTGTATTTCAACCTCATGTACTGTGATTTCAACACAAGGGCTGTTTTCATAAGTTTTAATTTATTGCCAAAAATATATATAATTGATTTAGAATACGTGTTATGCAATAAAAATCTAATTATATTGTTAAATCGATTGAAAAAGATTTTTAAACAAACTTATTTAAAAAAAAAATTATTACAAATGCAATCGAGCCGATAAATTAGCCGCCGCCGATTTTATTTTTTTAAAGCCGCCGCCGCCGACCTTAAATTGTCAAGCCGCCGCCGCCGAAAATTTGGCATCGGCTTGGAACACTGATTCACACGCGTTTTTTTTTTGGGACCGATTATTTTTCTTCTTCTTTATTTTCGTCATTCACATTATGATAACCCAATTTTTGACAGCTGGGAAGTGTTCGGAAAACACAGAGTTGCCAAGTCTTGTTTTTCAAACAAGCGATTTTGGTGATGCCAGATGGGGGGATAACCATGGGAATTGTTTGCCCGGCTGCAAATGTCGGTAGAGCATGTTAATGATCTCAGGGTGTGGGCGTTTGCCTACGTTGGGCGTGTAAACGGTAAAACGAATACCGCTCTTTCACTTTTCATCTGACAAGCCTTGAAAATCGAAAGATTTGTAGCGGATGTGCTTTTGATTTATTGTTTGACTGTATTTATGGTGTTGACAACTTCACGGACAGTAAATCAGCTGTTTTCAAATGGGAACAAAAATGTAACTGACGTATTTGTGACGGTCACCTGTGGTAGTGTTTTATTATTTTTTTCATTTTTAATTTTCAATTTTTACCACCAAATTATTTTAGCGATTTTCACAATATTTACGTTCGATTCTTCTTCTTATTTTTTTTTTGTCATCCTTCATTGATGTCACTGTCAGTTGACCGAACTGCCAGATCAAAGAAGATCCTATAAAATTTGACCTTGCCAGATCTATTCCTTTGTCGTATGTTCTTATTGGAATTAACCAATAGGAAAACGTTGACATTGAGATGAAGGTGGCGGTCAAATCGTTCTTTTGTATTTGGACAATGTTAAAAACACCAACAAAGATGAACTAACAAATATGTACATGATCGTTTGACATTGCGCATATGTTAAACAAAGAATGTATTTAAATACAAAAAAAGCAGTCGTGAAGTAAAGACCGGAACAAATATCTTGCGCATGAGTGTCATTACATTAAAAGTAATTTTTCATTTTTTTAATAAGTGCGTTTAACATATAAAATTACATATTTGTTTTAATTTTTTTATAGAATAAGTTTAAAATATATTAAACTTAAAAGTAAAGCGGTTGTCAGTGCAGTGTGTTTAATAAATTAATAAAATTTATTAATTTATTTTAATAAGTTATAATTTTTTTTTGTAACTTTGTCCATGAAATAAAGGGTAAGAACGTCGTTAACACAATTAAGAACATAATTCTTAATTATGAGTAGTAAATTAGCTATTCAACCTTACTTAAACAAAATAATAATTTTGTTTATCTATATATATAAAAGAGTAATGTGACTGACTGACTGACTGACTGACTGACATACTCATTCATCATCGCCCAGCCCAAACCGCTGAAGCTAGAGACTTGAAATTTGGACTGTAGGTCCACCTCCCGGAATATAGATCCACTAAGGCTGGATTTTTGCCAATGATGATTCTAAGGGGACAAAAAGGGTAAAAAACTGTACTTTTGGTACTTTTTATATCTCCTGAAATAATGGTCATAGAGGCTTGAAATTTGGACTGTCTGTTCAACTCCCGGAATATAGATCCAGTAAGGCCGGATTTTTGCCAATGTTGATTCTAAGGGGACAAAAAGGGTAAAAAACTGTACTTTTGGTACTTTTTATATCTCCTGAAATAATGGTCACAGAGACTTGAAATTTGGACTGTATGTTCAACTCCTGGAATATAGATCCAGTAAGGTCGGATTTTTGCCAATGTTGATTCTAAGGGGGTAAAAAGGGTAAAAAACTGTACTTTTGGTACTTTTTATATCTCCTGAAATAATGGCCACAGGAACTTGAAATTTGGACTGTATATTCACCTCCCGGAATATAGATCCAGTTAGGCTGGATTTTTGCCAATGTTGATTCTAAGGGGGTAAAAGGGGTAAAAAAATGTACCTTTGGTACCTTTTATATTTCCTTAAAAAATGGTCCTAGACACTTGAAATTTTGAATGTAGGTTCAGCTCCCGGAATATAAATCTACTAAGGCTGGATTTTGCCAATGTTGATTCTTAGGGGTAAAAAGGGTAAAAAACTGTACTTTTGGTACCTTTCATATTTTCTTAAATAATGGTCCTAAAAACTTAAAATTTGCAATGTAGGTTTTTGCCAATGTTGACTCTACGGGGGTAAAATGGAAAAAAGTGTACTTTTTGTACTTTTTTTAATTTACTGAAATAATGGTACCTTTATAAAAAGTACCTTTTATAAAAAGTACCTTTTATAAAAAGTACCTCTTATAAAAAGTAAATTTTATAAAAAGTACATTTTATAAATAGTACCTTTTATAAAAAGTACCTTTTATAAAAAGTACTTTTTATAAAAAGTACCTTTTATAAAAAACACCTTTTATAAAAAGTACCTTTCATAAAAAGCACCTTTTATAAAAAGTACCTTTTATAAAAATTACCTTTTATAAAAAGTACCTTTTATAAAAACTACCTTTTATAAAAACTACCTTTTATAAAAACTAACTTTTATAAAAAGTACCTTTTATAAAAAGTACCTTTTATAAAAAGTACCTTTAATAAAAAGTACCTTTTATAAAAAGTACCTTTTATAAAAAGTACCTTTTATAAAAAGTACCTTTTATAAAAAGTACCTTTTATAAAAAGTACCTTTTATAAAAAGTACCTTTTATAAAAAGTACCTTTTATAAAAAGTACCTTTTATAAAAAGTACCTTTTATAAAAAGTACCTTTTATAAAAAGTACCTTTTATAAAAAGTACCTTTTATAAAAAGTACCTTTTATAAAAAGTACCTTTTATAAAAAGTACCTTTTATAAAAAGTACCTTTTATAAAAAGTACCTTTTATAAAAAGTACCTTTTATAAAAAGTACCTTTTATAAAAAGTACCTTTTATAAAAAGTACCTTTTATAAAAAGTACCTTTTATAAAATGTACTTTTTATAAAAAGTACCTTTTATAAAAAGTACCTTTTATAAAAAGTACCTTTTATAAAAAGTACCTTTTATAAAAAGTACCTTTTATAAAAAGTACCTTTTATAAAAAGTACCTTTTATAAAAAGTACCTTTTATAAAAAGTACCTTTTATAAAAAGTACCTTTTATAAAAAGTACCTTTTATAAAAAGTACCTTTTATAAAAAGTACCTTTTATAAAAAGTACCTTTTATAAAAAGTACCTTTTATAAAAAGTACCTTTTATAAAAAGTACCTTTTATAAAAAGTACCTTTTATAAAAAGTACCTTTTATAAAAAGTACCTTTTATAAAAATTACATTTTATAAAAAGTACCTTTTATAAAAAGTACCTTTTATAAAAAGTACCTTTTATAAAAAGTACCTTTTATAAAAAGTACCTTTTATAAAAAGTACCTTTTATAAAAAGTACCTTTTATAAAAAGTACCTTTTACCTTTTGTAAAAAGTACCTTTTATAAAAAGTACCTTTTATAAAAAGTACCTTTTATAAAAAGTATCTTTTATAAAAAGTACCTTTTATAAAAAGTACCTTTTATAAAAAGTACCTTTTATAAAAAGTACCTTTTATAAAAAGTACCTTTTATAAAAAGTACCTTTTATAAAAAGTACCTTTTATAAAAAGTACCTTTTATAAAAAGTACCTTTTATAAAAAGTACCTTTTATAAAAAGTACCTTTTATAAAAAGTACCTTTTATAAAAAGTACCTTTTATAAAAAGTACCTTTTATAAAAAGTACCTTTTATAAAAAGTACCTTTTATAAAAAGTACCTTTTATAAAAAGTACCTTTTATAAAAAGTACCTTTTATAAAAAGTACCTTTTATAAAAAGTACCTTTTATAAAAAGTACCTTTTATAAAAAGTACCTTTTATAAAAAGTACCTTTTATAAAAAGTACCTTTTATAAAAAGTACCTTTTATAAAAACTACCTTTTATAAAAAGTACTTTTTAAAAAAAGTACCTTTTATAAAAAGTACCTTTTATAAAAAGTACCTTTTATCAAAAGTACCTTTTATAAAAAGTACCTTTTATAAAAAGTACCTTTTATAAAAAGTACCTTCCATAAAAAGTACGTTTTGTTAAATATGCCGAAAGTATACTTTTGGTACTTTTTTATTTCCTGAAATAATAAACATAGAAACTTGAAATTGGAAAAGGTTCGCCTCTCGGAAAATAATGGGGTTAAAAGGAATAAAAAAGTGTACTTATTTATTGCCTGATATAATGGCCCCAGAAACTTAAAATTTGGAATGTAAAATCCTTCGGTGAAAAAAAAGATTGGGAAAAGTTTTTTTGGAAATTCCGTTTCTTAACGGGGATAAAAAGTACTTTTAATATTTGCTGAAACAATGATCCTAGATAATTGAAATATGGAGTGTAGGATCCTTCGGTGAAGAAAAAACATTCTGAAAGAGGTACTTTTTTTAAATTCCGTTTCTAATGGGGGTAATAAAGTGTACTTTTGGTACTTTTTCTGTACCTATAATAATTACCTTAGAAGATGGAGATGGAATTGGAAATGAAATGGAGTAGAACGGGAAACAATATGGAATGATATTTTTAACTCAAATTTTTGGTGTTTAGCTTTTTTTACTCCATATTTTTTTTTTATTCCAATTTCTTTTTTCACTGAAATATTTATTCACTCAAAATCCAAAATCCCGACATAAGGGCTCGAAAATTGTCGTTATATTTTTCCCCCGGAACGAACATGATAACGTACCAGCAAAGTTATTAAAATTTTATTGTTTATATTATTCATTGAAATATTTTTTTTATGGAAGACTTAAACGTCGACAAGTAAATAAAACAAAGACTACGTAGGGAAATTTTTTGAAAATCGATAGAGTAATCCTGATCCTTCTATTATCCGGTATTCAATACAACCGGTAACGAAGTACCGGGATTGTAAGCTAGTTATATATAATTTTACCATAGATCTGTTGATATCAAAACAAAAAGACCACCACTACACCAAAAAGGAAGTCAAAGTTTTACCGACGATTATCGACCAAAAACGTGGTAATAAGGTGTTCCTTGAAACCCACCACGGGATAACGCCTATAACGAGAATTCTACCGAAGATCACAACCGATGTTATGATACGACAGTTTCTCAGATTTTATGGCATCATTATAGCTGAGCTATAAAAACACAGCAAAGACGACAATCTTCACCACAATAATAAAAAAACGTCTAACCCGTTGAGGGGTAAGAAAATAAAAAAAAGACCCTAAGAAAAGTAGAAAAATTATATATAAAAAGATATTTTTTTAAATTTTTGTGTTGACCTTCAGTCAACCTACCTGAAAAAAAAACATATTTAACCTAAAAAAAAAAAAAATTAAAGTTTAAATCAACCCTAACCCTATATTTTTTTTGTATATTTACTAATCTATATTTTATGTTTAACCCTACTTATATAGGAAATAACTACAAACCTAAAAATATAAAGAAAAGTAAAAACAATAAAAATCTATAAAATATTAACACTTAAAAACTAAAATTATAAAATTGACCTAAAGTACAAATATATAAAATTTAAAACCTAACCTAATAGACATCTCAAGCAGTCATATATAAACCGTGATATGAAAGTGCACAGTTCATATCATATATGATTGTTTGACATGCTTATTGAAGAAAATAAAATTTTTATAAATGACTAAAATTCGATAAAATATTAATTATTTAAACTAAAACTAACTAAAATAAAAATTCTAACTTAAATAATCCTCTCAAGCCCACATATAGGAAACCTAGGTATGAACGTGCATGGTTCATGTCATATATGAGTCATTCCATGTCAAACCGTACGATTTTTGCTAAAAATTGACTTTGATGTCTCCGATGTCTTTCAAAATTTGAGAACGAAGTCTTCATTAAAAAATATATGTTACACATGTTTCGGGAAAAAAATTAAAAATTTTTTTTTAAAAAGTTATTTGCATTTGAAAATCGTCAAAATCGTGAAAAATCTTCCGACATGACAACATTTAAACTAATGTTTTTATAAAACTAGTGAATGGATTTTGAAGTTCAATACCTTATTTTAAAGGTATTTGAACCTTCTTTTTTAAAAAAATATTATTTTTTATAAATTAATTTTTTTTTATTATTAAAATTTGTTTTTTTTACTTAATTACTGTTTTCCACAATCTTCGAACAAGTCGAAAAATCTGAAAAAAATATTTTCTTAAAGGTTAATATATTCTTAACATTCCCTCAAAATTTCAGAGTGGAGGTCGAATGGATTCTATTTTTTTACGATTTTTTTCCATTGCAGCACCACAAAAAAATTACATTTTGTATATAAACATTTTATTTTCAAGCATGTTAACGAAAATGTCAACGCATGTATGTATGTGTGTATGTATTCAAAAACACACGCTAGCATTATTTGTTGTTTTGCTTTCTATATGTGTCGTTAGATTTTTTTTAAAATGCTAAAGAACAACATGAATATTAGGGTGGTTTTTTATTTTATTTTTTTTGGAATTTCGAGGAGCGCGCAGCGGATTTTTGTTTCATTTGATGTTAAAATAATTGTGTAAAAATTTGAGCTAAATCGGATAAAATTAACCCGAGGCGCAAGGAGGTCAAAGTTTCGAGAAAAAGCCAAAATGGCCAAATTTTGAAAAAACTTTAAAAAATGTAAATTTTGTAGAAATAAAAAAATAAAATATTTTTTATTTAACTTTCTTGCAATAATACTCAGAAAAAATTATCTTTACTTTTTATGACGGCAGTAACACTTTCAAACATGAAATACAAAAATTACCATGCATTTTGGGGGGTACCTGATATGAGTGTTTTCGATTTTTTGAAAATTTTATTAAACAAAAAAATTAAATCTTACTATTCTATAGCAATGGATTATTAAATACATCCTAAGGCTTAAATATTTAAAAAATTGGGGATATCCATCGACTCAATTTTTTTTTGGAGTCATTTGACTCCTTGAAATCCGCAAAACTCAAATGACTCCAAAAAAAAAATTGAGTCGATGGATATCCCCAATTTTTTAAATATTTAAGCCTTAGGATGTATTTAATAATCCATTGCTATAAAATAGTAAGATTTAATTTTTTTGTTTAATAAAATTTTCAAAAAATCGAAAACACTCATTTCAGGTACCCCCCAAAATGCATGGTAATTTTTGTATTTCATGTTTGAAAGTGATACTGCCGTCATTAAAAGTAAAGATAATTTTTTCTGAGTATTATTGCAAGAAAGTTAAATAAAAAATATTTTGTTTTTTTTTATTTCAACAAAATTTAAATTTTTTTAAGTTTTTTCAAAATTTGGCCATTTTGGCTTTTTCTCGAAACTTTGACCTTCTTGCGCCTCGGGTTAATTTTATCCGATTTAGCTCAAATTTTTACACAATTATTTTAACATCAAATGTCACAAAAATCCGCTGCGCGCTCCTCGAAATTCCAAAAAAAATAAAATAAAAAACCACCCTAATATTCATGTTGTTCTTTAGCATTTTAAAAAAAATCTAACGACACATATAGAAAGCAAAACAACAAATAATGCTAGCGTGTGTTTTTGAATACATACACACATACATACATGCGTTGACATTTTCGTTAACATGCTTGAAAATAAAATGTTTATATACAAAATGTAATTTTTTTGTGGTGCTGCAATGGAAAAAAATCGTAAAAAATAGAATCCATTCGACCTCCACTCTGAAATTTTGAGGGAATGTTGAGAATAGATTAACCTTTAAGAAAATATTTTTTTCAGATTTTTCGACTTGTTCGAAGATTGTGGAAAACAATAATTAAGTAAAAAAACCAAATTTTAATAATAAAAAAAAATTAATTTATAAACAAGTAAGAAAGTTATAGTCGGTCAAGACCGACCATATAATACCCTACACCAGAGTTTCCCGGAAAATGGGTCCCATGGACCGATTAGATCTATATGTTGTAAAATCTTTAATAAGTGTAAAAAACACTCACAAATCAAATTTGAGTGAAATAGGCTTCTATTTGCTGACAATAAACCGCTTTAACTGAATATCGGGCGAAATTTTCACAAGGGGCCTGAGTCCAAAACTGGTCCGATGATTATCAGGTTTGATAAGGTTATTTAAGTACGCGTTTAACATACACAAACAAAATTTTAATTAAACATTTTCTATTTTCATGACATTTGAGACATTTATGCGAAAATCGGGAAGGTGGTTTGTATGGGGGCTACAAGAAGGACTGGTCCGATTTCTTTGAAATTCGGAATGATGATTTGTGAAGACAAAACATGTTTACCTTCCAAATTTCAAAACGATACCTTCTGTAATACGGTTATTAGAGTCATTTGAGCCAAAGCTAAAGAGGACCTTTGTATGGAGGCTAGGTCTAAATATGGACCGATTTTTTCCAATTTCAATAGGCTTCGTCCTTGGGCCAAGAGAGACTTAAGTTTCAAATTTCAAGTCAATTGATCAAAAATTGCGACCTGTATCGTGTTTACACCGTTTACATGGACAGACAGACAGACAGACGGACGGACGGACGAACGGACAGACGGACGGACGGACGGACATCGCTAAATCGACTCAAAAAGTGATTCTGAGTCGATCGGTATACTTAAAGGTGGGTCTAGGACCAATATTTCGGGTAGTTACAAACATCAGCACAAACTCATTATACCCTGTACCACAGTGTGGTGTAGGGTATAAAAATAATATTTTTTTAAAAAAGAAGGTTCAAATACCTTTAAAATAAGGTATTGAACTTCAAAATCCATTCACTAGTTTTATAAAAAAATTAGTTTAAATGTTGTCATGTCGGAAGATTTTTCACGATTTTGACGATTTTCAAATGCACATAACTCTTTGAAAAAAAAAAAATTTCCCGAAACACGTGAAAAATATTTTTTTATGTTTAATACGTCTAGCAAATTTAAAGAAAATCGGAAGAGGTGGTGTAAAAAAGGTGTTCGGTCTGACATGGAATGACTCATATGTGTGTTTGAAACGATTATTACATAAGATAAATAAATAAAAATTATATAAAATTAAATAAATTTTAATTAATAAAATAATAATAAAAATTATATAAATTATAATAAATTGTATAATAAAAATAATATAAATTTTGATAATAAATAACCTAAAAATAAAAATAATTTTCTAAAAATATTCAAAAATGAAATAATTTTTTTTAAATATAAATAATAAAAAAAATATTTTGTCTGATAAATAATAATTTTTATTATATACGAATAAATAAATATAAAAGCCACTAAAATCTTAAAGAACATAAACTACTAAAAAAAAAATTTATTAACCCTTTCAAGCACACGTGAGTAGAAATATGACCTTGTAAAGGTTAATTCCAACTCATGAGTGATTGAGACCGTTAAAAATTTTAAAATAATCTAAAACAAAAATAATAAATATAAAGCGATAAATAATTTAAAATAATTTCTAATCCATAATCTTTCAAACATTTGCAATTTGAAAAACTATTTTTTTATGATTGCAACTGGTTGAAACTGTTATGTTTATAACCTACAAATAACAGATACATCTCAGAAAAAGTACTCTTAAAAATAGCCCTAAATAAAAATATATAAATAATCAAAAATTTTCAATTAACGAAAAAGGTATTTTTTTTTATTCGATTACCTTGTTAAAAAATTTTGTATACACATATTTATATGCATATACAGAAAATTTGTTAAAATTTTATTAGCGATTATTTTTGTTTACTTTTTCCCTCATGTATTCTATTACAAATTTATGATTTATAAAAACTTTGTTATTATTTATTTAATTTTTGTTAATAAACTAATTTGTTAATGTTTTAAAAATTAACATGATGTGCTAATTTTTTTATTTGGTTGATAGGTAGCAGAGTGTAAAAGTGGAAGATTGGTAAGTTGATTTTTGGGACATTATAAAACTTATTCTTTTAGGCCTCATATAATGTCACGGATGACTGAAATATGTCATAAGGGGCGGGCAGCCTGTGTAAGACTACCATCTAGATCTTACTCGTGAATTCCCCTAATAATCCTAAACATAGAGTAATACTTGAATTTGCTTTTGTCGTTTTTTCGTTTCCTGTTTCCGGTTTGCTTTTTTTTTTTTTTGTCTTTTTCTGTTTCCTTTTTTTTTTGTATCTTTCTGTTTTTGTTATACCTTTCTTTCGGCACGAATTTTCAAATGTGCAACCTTTAACGGAAAAAACCCCCCCCATCCGGCGAGCTAATGCCGCAGCTTAGACAAGCGTGCCACCTCCGTTAACCCAACTAAAAGGTTTGTCACAACTGATTGGTGAATCAGTAATCGCGGGCTCCGAAGGAGCAAGTATTGGCGAACCTATCAAAAAATGACCAGGTGTCAGCGCGACGGGTTCCGTGGGATTTTCTGTCATCGGATAAAGAGTACGCGAATTCAAACAAGCCTCTATTCTGGCGAGAACTGTAGAAAGTTCTTCAAACGTAAATTTCAACCCCTGGGCTTCCTTTCGAAAGTGAAGCTTGAAACTCTTCACCCCGGCTTCCCACAGACCACCCATATGTGGAGCGCCCGCTGGGATAAATTGCCATGAAAGACTTTGAAACCCATAATTCGAAATTATTACAGACTGACATTCCGAAAGAAAACTCTTAAAATCTCGTTCTAATTCACGAGACGCGCCTACGAAGTTTGTGCCGTTATCAGAGAATATTGTGCTAGGGCCACCACGTCGTGAAACAAATCGTTGAAAAGCGGCTAAAAAGGTAGCCGTGGACAAATCCGAAGTTGCCTCTAAATGAACTGCTTTGGTAGCAAAGCATACAAAAACACAAACATATCCCTTAGTTATTCGACACGCCCTGCCAGTAAAGCTCTTGACATCAAAGGGACCTGTAAAATCCACACCAGTGGACAATCTAGCACGACACATTTGGCCAATCTAGCACGACAAAAATCAACAAAAAAAGTTCCCCGATTTTCATGATATGTTTGTATGTATTATAAAACATTCCTAATAGCACGGAAATAATCAAATAAGATCGATAATTCTGTTCGTTACTAACAGGTGGGTGCATCAAGTTGCATCTTGTAAAATCCAGTAACTAGTGTACATTATTTCGCATAAATTAAGTCGAGTTTAAACTGTTGTAACTTTTGAACAAAAAGAGATATTTATCCACTCTTTTTTGGTAATTTTAAAGGATAATTAAATGCTTTGAGTCATATCTTTTCTTTCTTTTTAAAACAATTTTTTCTATTTTTTATTAAATTTTTAACAAAATACAAATTTTTGAAAAGAAAATTATATATTTATATTTTTTTAATGGAGTAGAACTTTTGTATTTGGTCCGTATTGGTCGCCGGACTTTTTCAGATATATTGACCAATATCCATAGTACTTATTTCAACGGCTAACTTTTGCGACCGTCTGCGACGCCGACTACAGTGGGACGATATGTAAACCTTGTTTTTACATATTTTTTAAACATATTTTAAAAAAGTCGTGGCAGTTGTCTGACCGCCCCCTTTTTTTGTGATATTATTTCTACAGTCATTGAGAGAATATATACCAAATTTAAAGAAATTATAACCAAAATTACAAATTTTAAAATAAGTGGGCGTGGCCCTTAACCGGCCTCACACATTTTTCATAATGTTATTTTCTAAGTCAAAACGAACATTTATACCGAATTTCAAGTCAATATAATTAAAATTGGATTTTTGTCGTCCTAGATTGGCCAAATGTGGCACTGTGCAGTGGTTGTAAAAGGCCTGTCAAGAGTTGTTCTCTCAGAAGGAAGAGCTGCCATAATTTGGTTACAAGATCGCTTTCGATCCAGAATGCAACGCTTGCATCGGCTAATAACACCTTGAATTTTAGATTTTAAACGAGGGACCCAATATTCTATGCGAAGTATCCGCAACATTAATTGATTTCGACCATGAATAGAAATCAAATGTACAAACTCCGTCAAAAGTAATGTAAATCGACTCGAGTATGGCAGAATAATGGGATGGCTTTCCGAGTAAGTCAGAGAAGGTGACTTTACCAAACGACCATTGAGTCTCATAACACCACTTTTATCAAGAAATGGATTCAAAGGTACAAGAGAACTCTTTGAACTTAAAGGTTTCGTTTCCGAAAGACACTTATATTCATCGTAAAAATGGTATTTCTGAGCCACAATGGTCAAATGAGTTTTCGCCCTGGTGATCTCCCAATTAGAGTCTTAGTACGACACAATTGTCTACCAGACTTATGAGTTTTATGAGAATTATAAAAAAATCTCAAAATATACGAAATGACACGAAGTGCCCTATCAAAACGCGAAAATCTGTCAAGAACATCAAAATATGTATCTTTCCCTTTATTGTCCGTACACTCATAGAAATCCTACAGTATTCCTTACTAAAAAGTTGGTAGTTATTACTAATTGTTAGTATTAAAGGGCCCTACAACGCGTTAGTCAATTTTTACTAACGCAGTTATAAAAAAACGGTAAACAAATTTAAAAGCGAAAATCTATCCAAAATCGATTTTGAAAAATTTTTTAACAAAAAAAATTGTTTCAAAAATATATAATTATTGAGCTTGATAGCTGGCAATGATCTTTTTCGGAAATTTAAAAAAAAAAATATAGATTTATTTTTTTTCAACGAAAATTTGCTATGTGCGTTTGAAAAAAAAAAAATATTCAAAAATGTAAATTTTACCATATTAGGTGTCAAAAATAATTTTCAAAATTTTTTAAAATTACTAACAAAAATTATAAAAAATCGGTAAAAAATCAGTATTCAGTAAAGTTTAAAGTATTCCAATTTTAAAAAAATAACTAAATTTATACTGTAAAGCTAAATTTATACTGTAAATTACTAAAAAAGTAGTATAGTTAAAGTTATAACACTTTTACTGTATTTTTTACTGTAGGATTATTTTGAGTGTAAAGAACGAAGCATGAGTCTTAACAACACGAACTTCAGAATCAGTTTCCAGACTAGAAAGATCAGTAATATTCCAATGCGTTTTGTCCTGAAGCAGCCAGTGTGGGCCATGCCACCAAAGCGGATGATTGTCCAACTCTGAAGGTGACATACCGCGACTACCCAAATCGGCTGGATTATCTTCAGACCGAACGTGGTACCAATTATGGTTGCCAACATTTTGTTGAACTTGACAAACCCTATTTCTAACAAAAGTGGTCCATGTGCATGGGTCCTTTTTCAACCAGGACAGGACGATTGTGGAATCAGTCCAACAATAAACTCGTTCGAGCTTAATATCAATTTCACTCAAAACCGTCTGTAAAAGTTCAGAGGCCAATACCGCACCACAAAGTTCAAGACGCGGTAGTGAAATTGACTTAATAGGAGCCACTTTCGTTTTTGAAGAAAGTAAATGGGTTCGAATATCCCCGCATGGAGTAACTATAAGAATATAAATCACCCCCGCGTATGCCTTTTCCGAGGCATCAGAAAAAACGTGTAACACTACCGAGCAATCAGGTGTATAGTTCACCCATCTAGGAATCTGAATGGAATTAACTTCATGATATGAAGCTACAAATTTATTCCACTCATTTTCCGTAGAAATTGGAAGCAAATCGTCCCAATCGATATGATCTAGCCAAATCTTTTGCATGATCATTTTAGCGACAATAATCACCGGACCCAGCCAACCAACAGGGTCAAATAGTCTAGCGATAGTAGACAAAACTTCCCTCTTTGTGTACCCGATCTTATGTGGAATGGCATTCACTTTAAAATAAAATGAGTCCAATCGAGCATTCCACTGGATACCCAACATCTTCGAACTACTTGACTCTACAAAAGTAAGTAGCTTAGCGTCCACTAAATGTTCCGCGGGAATTCCGTTCAAAATTTCCCGTTCGTTCGATGTCCATTTTCTAAGTTCAAAACAAGCTGAAGATAATGCAGCTGTTAGTTGATCGCGAGCGATCAAAGCAGAAGACACATCGTGAGTTCCCGTTAAAACGTCATCAACGTACATACACTTCCTAAGAATGTGTGATGCTAACGGGTACTCAGCTCCGCAATCTTCTGCCAATTGCAACAATGTCCGAATGGCAAGATATGGGGCACAATTAACGCCAAAAGTCACTGTCAGTAACTCAAAGTCCGTTACGTTCTCCGTCGGAGAATTCCTAAATAAAACTCGCTGATATGGAGTATGAGCACGATCGACCCGTATTTGCCTGTACATCTGAGTAATGTCACAATTGAAAACGAACCTAAAAAGACGCCATCGAAGAATTAACAAAACCAAATCCGCTTGTAAAGTCGGACCAACATAAAGACAGTCATTTAGACTGTTTCCGTTAGAAGTTTTGTTAGACGCGTTGAAAACCACACCCAATTTGGTAGTTTTCCTTTCCGGTTTAATAACTGGATGATGTGGAAGGTAACAAGAAGAGGAAGACAAAACATTCTCTGAAACTAATTTCATATGACCTAAGTCTAAATACTCCCTAACGACGTCGTCGTACAACTCCCTAACTTCGGGTTTGCGCCGAAGAGAGGATTCAGTCCTAAGATATTGTCCCAAAACACACGATCTAGAAGTTCCCAAAGATAATATCTTCGGAAATTCCGGTTTAAAAGGGAGAGTCACAATATAACGACCATCAGGACCGCGACGTGTAGTCGATTTATAATTTTCCTCACAGAACTTGTCATAGGGAGACAAAACGTTTTTCCGAGGAGGTTCCTCGATTTCCCAAAATCTAAGAAGATTTTTGTTAAGACTATCGTCTTCAGAAAAGTCTACCTTAGTCGAATAGACTTGAATTTGTGGTTGAACAACTGGACCAGTAATTATCCATCCGAAAATAGTATTTTGAGCCAATAATGAGCCCAAAATATTTTGGCGGATTTCACCCAGAAGTATTCTGGGATATAAGTCCGCGCCAAGCAAAAGATCAACAGGACCACTATCATAAAAGTTGATATCTGCCAAACGTAAATCTGGCAAACTCCTCATTATATGAGCTGGTACCGTGAACGATGGCAAGTTACCCGAGATATTCGGTAACACCAAAGCCATAGTTTCCAAAACAATTGATGGATATAACGACGAACCAATTGTCAGAGAACAAAGTTTTCTCGTTGTAGCTGAGACTGACTGATTTACTCCTGATATCTGTGCATTCGTCGAATGCGTCGGAAGATCTAAACGATTCAGCAAACGCTCAGAAATAAAGGAAGCCTCAGAAGCCGGGTCAATAAGAGCCCGGGCAGGGTATGTAGTACCCAGGTGAGAAATACTCACCATTGCCGTTCCCAAGAGCACAGTCCGCTTCTCTGAGGTATGAAATACCTGACGGTAAGAAGGGGCTGTAGGATTCAATACACTGGAAGTAGATTGAACGTTAGGAACGGATACCGAAGTAGAAACTTGCGGGGTCGCAACCGATATTGCCGTAGAACTCGCATTATTATCCCCAACCGAAGCTGGTGATTCTCGATGAAGCATCGAATGGTGGCGTTGCTTACACTTGAAACAAGTATAAGTACTAGAACAATTTCTAGCTTCATGTGCCTTTGACAGGCAATTCACACAAAATTTAAATTTTTTCACCGTTGCAAATCGCTCTGCAACGGATAATTTTTTAAAACGCGGACAAGAGCGCAAAAAATGAAATTGGTTCTTACAAAGAACACAAGCAGGCTCTTTTGACGATGACGTTTTAGTCACGTGAGATTTCACTTTCACTTCAGGGGATGATTTCTTCGAAAGGTGAGAACCTTTCAAATCACGCGCACACTCTAAAGTGTCAATTCTATCCGTCAGAAAGCTATCCAAATCACTCCATTTCGACATTATCTTTTTGTCTTTCACCGTTGATTCCCACTTATCAATGGTAATAGAAGGTAAACGTTGCAGACAAATATAAACGATAATGTGAGATACAAGAGGATCAGTCGTAGCAATATCCAAAACAGATAAGCCCGAAAAGAAAGCATCAATACCGCGTTGTAAAGATTTCAGGCCATCGATAGTCTCTTTATCGTGGACCGAAAGGTTAAAAAGTGCCTTTAGGCGATGATTCACCGTCAAACGCAGATTCTCATATTTGTCGTTCAGACTTTTCCAAGCTATGTCAAATCCACTATTGGTAAGAGGAGCTTTCGAAACAATCTCCTTAGCTTCTCCACTGGTCTTCTCGATCAAATGGCATAACCGTTCAATTTGGCTAAGACGCGAATTCTTTATAACCACAGCTGTGAATAGATCCCTAAAAGTAGGCCATGAAATAACACTACTATCAAAAACTGATAGTAGTGGGTGGAAGATCCGGATCAGCGTTATTAGAGACCGAGGGAGATTTTTCAATCCCCTTAGAACTTGCCTTCTCCAAATTGCGCAATTTTTCATTAATTGTCGACAAACAGTTAACATAAACGTTAAAAGTGGACTCGTACTTGGAATCCACTGACACGCATTCACTATCACCTGTTTTCACGTCGGCTTTCAATTTAGAAGGTTTCGGCGCTTCCGCAGTAGCCAAATAATCTAAGACATCCCGGTAGGAAGACTTAACTTGATCCCACATTGAACCAAGTTCCTTTCCTCGAATTTCAACACTAAAAACCGAGTGACCGTCTTCGCTGATTTTTTTAAACTTTTCATCGAATCTAACAATTGCATCCGAGTCTCTAATAAAAATACCTAGAGCTGACATATTGTTAGTATTGAGTTCCAAAAATAACGAATTACCAAAAACTCAAACAAAAAATATCAAAATCGCAAAAATTCTGATAAAAAGTATTGAAATTTTCAAAAAAATTCAAGAACATATCGATATATTCTGTTAAAAAACCGAAAAAAATTCAGAAAATTCAAGATACGACAAGATTTTTCCGAATAAAAACGAAGAAATACGACTCCGTTAAAAATTTTCCAAAAATTTCAACACAAACTCTAATAACTTTCGAAAAAGTCAAAAAAAATTTAAAAAATCGCAAAAATCACTAAGTTTTTCAAAAAAACACGAAGTTTACCGAAGAGAACCGAACAAGTATCAAGATAGTTCGTGGTTAGGTCCGAAGTTTCAAAAAAAATCAAAAATTTCGATTTCCAAAAATAAAAATTCGAAAATTTAAATTTTATGCAAAAAACACGAAATTACACGAAGTTTTACGAAGAAATCCGAAGATACTTCGTGTCCAAGTATAAATCACAAGAAAAAACGAAAATATTTTCAAAAAAAAATAAATTTTTATTAAAGTTTACACACGATGTGAGTAACTGATATGATGGACTGTATGGGTGTAGGGTGCCTTGCTGTAAATTTATAAAACAACAACAACACTATGTGCTTGTGAAAAAAAAAAATGTTTTAACACAGTAAATATATTTGTGACGTATTTATTTTAAAAAAATCGAATTTAGTACGGACAAAGCACAAAAGAAAATAGAAAAAACACCGATCTTGTATATTTATTATATTTTGTAATGCAAAAAAAATTATGTATGTTTGTATGTATGTTTATTCACGAAAATTTATGTTATAAAAAAATAAACTTTTTTAACACTACCGACGACCTTTTGGTATTAAATAAAACGAGAATAAATTGCAAGTTAGATCACTGAATTTCTATTTAATATTTCTAACGAAAATCTTTTATACTTTTATTAAAAATTTAAACTTTAACAAATAAAATTTTTATAAACAAATTAATGTCCGTCCACGTAAACAAACACTTCGTTGGATCAAAAAGTATCAACGAATTTTAAAATAAAGAAAACGTCACAAAACGCACGGTTGAATAAATAAAATCGCGACAAGGTTGTAAAACAATCTTTTGTAATAGAAAAAAAGTATTAAAATTTTTTAATGAAATGCCGTCGGCAAAACGACAAATAATTTTTTATAAAATATTTTTATTTTTTCTATTATAACGCGAATTTATATTTATAATTTTATATGCACTTTCACTTTAAATAAAAACAATGTACGCACCTTATTTCCGAAGAAAATATATTTATTTGCAAAAATAAAAATATGTAGTTGTTGCTGCAGCTGCACCAAGATGGCTGTATATTGGAAAAAAATAAATAAATTAATTTTTTCCTCCAAATTTTCCAATGTCTCCTAGTGATCCGTGCCGAATAGACCAAATGTTTCCGTAGAAATGAAAATAAAATAAAACACAAATGTTTTTATATTAAAAATAGGAAAAATCCTAAGGTTTTTATTTATGTAAAATATTACCTTGTAAAGGATTACAAAAAGATGTATTTTGCATGTAATGCAAACGATGGTTGATCAACGAGTAATCTTAATTAGTTATAAAACTAAAAAGGACCGGGCGACAAACAATGTTTAGAATACCGTTATCGGTTTACTAGTTAGAATCTATGTAAATACTCCATACAATGTTGTATTTAAAGGGGAGCAAAATAGATTCTAACTAGTATTAACCCAAAGAGGGTCGGTGGTACCAAAGTGGTATCAAATTTAGAAAATAAGTGTTTGTACCTTCCCAGCAAAAAAAGTGCGGAGTACTTCTATTTGGAGTGCTTTAAAACTATAACAAATGTAATGAAATACAACAAAAATAACAAAAAACACAAGAAAAAAACACACAAACAGTTTTTTCTACTCCATAAAAAGTTGTTATTCAGCACTTAACTCATTACCTTCCGCGACACTCCCATACAAAAGTAAGTAGATATTCAGTAGATAAGAAGTACTCCGAGCTTTCAAACAACTTCCAACTACTTCCACGGAGTAGTTCTTATCTACTGAATATCTACTTACATTTGTATGGAGGTGTCGCGATAGGTAATGAGTTAAGTGCTGAATATCTATGTATTCTGGAGTAGAAAAAACTGTTTGTGTGTTTTTGTCTTGTGTTTTTTGTTATTTTTGTTGTATTTCATTACATTTGTTTTAGTTTTAAAGCACTCCACTGAGAAGTGGTAATGACTTTTTTTGCAGGGTTAACAACGTTTATGAAATCTTGCAAATTTAATACATCCTTTTGTTGTTTATAAATATTTAACTGTTGATTAAGTTTTTCTTTATAAATCTCTATTTTGCTTTCATCCCACTTTAGCTTTGGTAGTAACTTCATTGGCTCTTCTAAATTTCTTCCTTTAATATTTATAGTTAAAACAATTGGCATATGGTCTGACCATCCCCTACTTTCTACCGAAAAACTTTCAATACACTTTAAATTTTCATGTGCTGAGGCGCATATATCGTTGACTGATTGCCCTACTCCGCTTATATAAGTTAGATTGCCATTTTCATCGCCTTTTGTACACCCATTTAATATATGTAAACCAAAGTCTTCGCATACCTCAATGAAAGATTTTCCCTTTTTATTTTCGGTTACGTCTATTGATTTCCTTGTGTCCAAACCGGCTTTAAATGTCGACTTAAAAAAATCATCTAATGGTTGCTGTATATTTCCTATTCTGATGTTTAGGTCGCCTATCAAAATCGGATTTTCTACGTTTCCGTTTATTAAAAAATGTTTTACTTTTTCAAAATCTGCCATCCAGTTAGCTTCTCTTAGATAAAGAGGAACTATATTTAAAGTTTTGTTGTTGTTTTTTATTATAATCGATATTATTTCTTCGGTTTTTTTGAAATTAAATTGTATATTATGTTTTGATAAGTCTTTTTTCACACCGTAGACAGATCCACCTATTCCTCTTCCGAATCTTCTATTTTTAAATGCCGGATTCCAATGCATATCATAGCCACAAAAAAAAATTTTAAAACGTTCTACCTTTTCCTCAAGTATATGAGTTTCTAACAGCACAAATACATCAAAACTTTTTATATATTGGCAAAAATCATTTAAAAAAATTTTATTTTCTAGACCGTTTATATTATACTAGCTAACTCGCCCGGTACTTCGTTACCGGTTAGCTGTAAAAAAAAACAACTTTATTACTTCAAATTATTATTAATTTAAAATTAAACATAAAAATTGTTAGTTTCGACTAGAGATGCGCGCGTGACACGAATTTTTCGTGATTCACGCGTGATTCACGTGATTCACGCGTGAATCACGCGTGATCGTGAGTGAAATTTATTTTTACTCACGTGATCGTGAGTGCACGTGATTAGAAAAAAATATTTCGTGCGTGAGCGTGCGTGAGTAATTTTTGTTTCGTGAGTTTGCGTGATTGTTTTGTTCTGTTTAAAACAAAAATTAAGTAAAAAATCGTCATTTTACTGAATTTAGAGGGTAATTATTGCAAAATTGTTATTTAAATATATTTTTATTATTGTTTTAAGAAAGTTAAATACTTTTTTTGCACGAGTTCGAAAAAAGTAAAACAAAAATTTGTTAATTTGAATTTCGTGAGTCTTCGTGAGCGTGATTATTTCGTGAGCGTGAGAAAAATTTTAGTAACTCACGTGAGCGTGCGTGAACGTGAGCAGAAAAAATTATTTCGTGCGTGATCGTGCGTGAGCAATATTTTTATTTCGTGAGCGTGAGCGTGCGTGAGTCAAAATTCACTCGCGCTCCCATCTCTAGTTTCGACCTTTAAAATATTATATTTTGAGTACATTTAAAGCTGCAAAAAATTTTATTTTGGCGAAACGATCCCATAGTTCAAACTTTAAGTTTCAAGGAACATTACTGCATAAGGAACAATATGTACCAAATTGAAGCGAAAATTCAAAATTTATTTTCCCAGAATGTAATTTCCGCGAGTGGATCGTAAAGTGCCAATTTTAAGTATCTCTACTTTCTCCCTTTTTCCCCATTAAAAGCAGAATTTTCATAAAAGTACTTACTTTAGAATGTTATTTCCGCGAAAGGATCGTACAGTCCAAATTTAGGACCATTAATTCAGCAGATACAAAATTGCCCTACTTTCCCCATTTACCCCCTTAGAAGCAGATTTTACTAAAAAAGTGCTTCTTCCAGAATGTTATTTCCGCTAGAGGATCGTACAGTCCAAACTTCAAGTATCTAGAACCATTAGTTCAGCAGATACAAAACAGTTCAAAATTCAAGTATCTACACTGAAAAAAATAGCTTCGTGAAATTAATGAAAATTGACTTAACCTTAATGAAAAATGACTCACGTTTTCAACCGAAGACAGGTTTCATTTGATTAATGAAACTGGTGTCATTAAAGTTCCTTTCAATGAAAACTTGCATATAAATAATGAAAATATTCGTAGAACTTGTTTAAAACGTTTTATGAAGTTTTTCATAAAATGTATGAAAATATCCATTGATTAAATGTGGAATAGTAGTTGGTAATGAGCGTATGATAATTGCTTTTTACAAGTAACTAGTTGCTAACTTTATTAAGGTTTTGATATGGGAATTACGATAAATTCATGTTGGTTAAAGTTATCAAAATTTCCATAGAAAGCCCCCAATCAAGTTAGGAACAAGTTACCTAAAAACAGCACGTATCATACACCCATAAGTGAAAATTTGCATTAATAACAATTTTGGTAAGTCACATGTAACCATCACTATAACCGTCACTGAAATTTTATTTAGGGGCATGTCACAGACTCAATTCCGATCGGATTTGAAAAAAAGTTGTTACTCGTAAAACGCAAAACAATTTTCTTTTTCGGAATGAAATCACTTTCAAAAATCAAAGTGGAATTGAATTGCTAAAAGTGGTTTCATTCCGAAAAAAAGTATTTGCTTTGCGTTTTACGAGTGAACCACTTATTCCCCTTCCCAACGGAATTGAGTCTGTGACATGACCCTTAATTGCACACTTTTTATGGTTTTCACCTAGTTTTTACAAACAACAAAATTTTACTCCAAACTTAAATTGGTCTGAATTGTCATATAAGGTAAACTATAAAAGACAAAAACGCGATGACTTTAAAAACACGTGCTGCCAAAACGTAGCAACAACGAAGCAATGGAACAACACAAATTACCCTACATTTCATCATAAAATTTTAATGACTTAAAAAACTATTTTTCTGTTGCAAATTATATTATATTTTATAAGAAAAAGTCAAAAGAAACACTTATACGGAACTTTTCACTTGTAATTTCAATTAGATATAACCAGCATAACACACACACAAGTTTCAATAACAAAGCAAAAAAATATAAAATTATTTTATTTTATTAGAAAAAAGTTAACACACATGTAAAAATTACAATTAAGACTAAACACGCGTCGTGTAATAAAAAGTCGTATGTTTTTGTTCTGTTTTCTTTCTCTTATTCGCAACGCAGAGTTGTAGTTAGTTCTAAAAAATCTTATGATATTTTTTAATGAAATTACGAAATCCAATGAAACAAGTTTCATAAAATTTGTTCATAACATGCATGAAATTTCAATCAGCTTATGAATTCCTTCATTTAAGTAATGAAAACAAAATAATGAATCCGCATCATTAATATCAGGAAGGTTATTTTTTTCAGTGTAGGACCATTAGTTCAGCAGATACAAAATTGCCATACTTTTCCCCCTTTTCCATCTATAAAACAAAATTTTCAAAAAATTACTTCCTTTCGAATGTTTTTTCCGCGAGAGGATCGTACACTCCAAATTTCAAGTATCTAGGACCGTTAGTTCAGCAGATACAAAATTGCCCTAATTTCCCCCTTTTTCCCCGTAGAAGCAAAATTTTAAAAAAAGTACTTCCATTAGAATGTTGTTTCCGCAAGAGGATTCAAATTTCAAATTTGCCCAACTTTCCCTCTTTTTCCCCTATAGAAGCAGATTTTTTCAAAAAAGTACTTCTTCCAGAATGTTATTTCCGCGAGAGGATCGTACAGTCCAAACTTCAATATCGAGAACCATTAGTTCAGCAGATACAAAATTGCCCTTCTTTCCCCCTTTAAAAAGTAATTTTCAAAAAAGTACTTCTTTCAATACGTTATTCCGCGAGATGATCCTATATTGCAAATGTCATGTTTTTAAGACCATTAGTTTAAAATTTACCAAATTGCCCTATTTTGCCCCTCTTGGCCCTCCTTAAAATGAAAATTTTCAAAAAGTGTATTTTTCAAAAAATTATTTCCGCGAGAGGATCAAAACTTAAAGTTTTAGTTCAGAAGATACAAAATTGCCCTATTTTCCCCCTTCTACTTTTTTCAAGATGTTTTTTTTTTGCGAGATGATCCTGGAGTTCAAATTTCAAGTTTCTGGAACCATTTGTTTAAAAGATAAATAATGTACCGATTTTCCCTATTTCCCCCCCCCCCCCCTTTCCCACCGTGGAGGAGGAATTTTTCAAACAATATTTTTTTCGGAATGTTGTTTCCGCGAGAGGATCCTAAAGACCAAACTTCACGTTTCTGGTACCATTTGTTCAGAAGATAAAAAATTCACCGATTTTTCCTATTTTCCCACCCTTGGAGGCGGAATTTTCAAAAAATTTTGTTAATTCTGCGAGAGGATCCTAGAGTCCAAATTTCAAGTTTCTGGGACCATTTGTCAAGAAGATAAAAAATGTACCAATTTGCTCTATTTTCCCCACCTTGGAGGCGGAATTTTCAAAAAAATATTTTTTTAATTTTTTTTTCGCGAGAGGATTATAGAGTCCAAATTTAAAGTTTCTAAAACTATTAGTTCAAAAGATACAAAATCCCCCAAGGGCCCTACTTTCCCTTTTTTCCCCCTTAGAAGTGAAATTTTTAAAAAAGTTCTTTAAGTATGTTATTTTTGCGAAAGGATCGTTCAGCCAAATTTCAAGTATCTAGAACCATTAGTTCAGCAGATACAAAATTGCCCTACCTTCCCCGTTTTCCCCCTTGAAATCGGAATTTTCAAAAAAAGTGCTTCTTTCAGAATGTTAATTCCAAGAGAGAGGATCGTGCAGTCAAAATTTCAAGTATCTAGGACCATTAGTTCAGCAGATACAAAATTGCCCTACTTTCCGCCTTTTCCCCATTAGAAGCGGAACTTTTTCCGCAAGAGGATCGTACAGTTCAAATTTTAAGTATCTAGGATCATTAGTTCAGCAGATACAGAATTGCCCTTCTTTCCACCTGTTCCCCCTTTAGAAGGAGAACTTTCAAAAAAGTACTTCTTCTAGAATGTTTTTTCCGCGAGAGGATCGTACAGTCCAAACTTCAAGTATGTAGGACTACTAGTTAAGCAGATTCAAAATTGCCCTACTTTCTCCCTTTTCCCCCCGTGGAAGCAGAATTTAAAAAAAAAGTACTTCTTTTAGAATGTTATATCCGCGAGAGGATCGTACAGTTAAATTTTAAGTATCGAGGACCATTAGTTCAGCAGATACAAAATTGCCCTACCTTCCCCTTTTTCCCCCTTAAAAGTAGAGTTTTCAAAAAAGTACTTCCTTGAGAAGTTATTTCCGCGAGAGGATCGTACAGTCGAAATTTCAAGTATATAGGACCATTTTTTCAGCAGATACAAAATTGCCCTACTTTCCCCCTTTTTCCCCGTAGAAGCATAATTTTTAAAAAAGTTTTTCTTTAACAATGTTATTTCCGCGAGAGGATCGTACAGTTGAAATTTCAAGTATCCAGGACCATGAGTTCAGCAGATTCAAAATTACCCCACGCATCCCCTTTTTCCACCGGAATTTTCAAAAAGTACTTCCTTTGGAATATTATTTCCGCGAGAGGATTGTACAGTTCAAATTTCAAGTATCTAGGACCATTAGTTCTGCAGATACAAAATTGCCCTACTTTCCCCCTTTTTCTCCGTAGAAGCGGATTTTTTGAAAAGTTCTTCTTCAAGAATGTTATTTTCGCGAAAGGATCGTACAGTTTAAATTTCAAGTATTAAGGACCATTAGTTCAGCAGATTCAAAATTGCCCTGCTTTCCCGATTTCCCCCCTGAATTTTGAAAAAGTACTTCCTTTAGAATGTTATATCCGCGAGAGGTTCGTTCACTCCAAATTTCAAGTATCTAGGATCATATTTTCAGCAGATACAAAATTGCCCTACCTTCCTCTTTTTCCCCCTTTAAAGCGGAATTTTCAAAAAAGTACTTTTTTTAGAATGTTATTTCCGCGAGAGGATCGTGCAGTCCACGCAAGAGGATCGTGCAGTCCTATTTATTCAGCAGATACAAACCGGAATTTTCAAAAAGTACTTCTTTCAGAAAGTTATTTCCGCGAGAGGATCGAGCTGCCCAAATTTCAAGGATCTACGACCATTAGCTCAGCAGACACAAAATTACCCTACTTTCCCCTTTTTCCCCCTTAGATGCGAAATTTTCAAAATAGAACTTTCTTCACAATGTTATTTCCGCGAAGGATCCCATAGTCAAAATTTTTAAGTTTCTGGGAAAATTAGTTCAGAACATACAAAGTGTACCAAATTGTCCTATTATCCCCCTTTTTACCACCCAAGAAGCGGACTTGAAAAAAAAAATTTTGTTTCGGAAACTTTAAGTTTCTAGGACCATTAGGTCAGAGAAAAGAAAATGTACCAAATTGCTCAACTTTCCCCCTTTTCGCCTTCTTAGAAGTGCCTTTTTAAAAAAGTACTTTCTTCAGAATATTATTTCCGCGAAAGGATCCTATAGTCCAAATTTCAGGTTTCTGGGACCATTAGTTCACAATATAGAAAATGTTCAAAATCGTCCCATTTCCCCCCCCCCCCAAATTTGAATGAAAAATTTTCAAAAAATTCTTTCTTCAGAACATAATTTCCGCGAGAGGATCATATAGTGCAAATTTTTAAGTTTCTAGGACCATTAGTTCAGAAGATACAAAATGTACCAAATTATCCTACTTTCCCCCTTTCAACCCCCTAGAATCAGAATTAAAAAAACTTTGTTTCAGAATGTTTTTTTCGTTAGTGGATCTTATAGTCCAAACTTTAAGTTTCTAGGACCATTAGGTCAGAAGATAGAACATGTACCAAATTGCCCTTTTTTCCCATTTCCCCTTCTTATTTTTTTTTTTAAATACTTTCTTTAGAGTATTATTTCCGCGTGAGGATCCTAAAGTCCAAATTTTAGGTTACTGGGGCCATTAGTTCAGAAGATCAATATGTTTAAAATTGTCCTATTTCCCCCTAAATTTAAGTGATTAAATCGATAAATTCCCAAAAATTAAAAAATAAATGAGATAAAAAAAATTGAGTTAAAAATTTGAGTCAAAAAAATTTGGGTGAAAACACCTTCCAAGTAAAAAATTTAATTAAAAAAAATGAGTAAAAAAACTGAAGAATAAAATACAATTGAGTGAAAAAAATTTTTGTTAAAAAAAATTGATTAAAAAAAATTTTGAGTAAAAAAAAAATTTGAGTAAAAAAAAAATTGTAAAAAAAAATTTTTGAGTGAAAAAAAATTTTGAGTGAAAAAAAAAATTTGAGTGAAAACAAATTTTTTTGAGTGAAAAAAAATTTGAGTAAAAAAAAATTTTGAGTGAAAAAAATTTTGAGTAAAAAAAATTTTGAGTGAAAAAAAATTTGTAAAAAAAATAATGTAAAAAAAAAAAATTTTGAGTGAAAAAAAAATTTTGAGTGAAAAAAAAAATTTTGAGTGAAAAAAATTTTGAGTGAAAAAATTTTAGTAAAAAATTTTTTTTTCCCCGAGAGGATACTATAGTTCAAATATCTAGTTTCTAGGACCATTAGTTCAAAATTCACCAAATTGCCCTATTTTCCCCCTTTTTGTCCCCCTTAAAACCGGAATTTTCAAAAAAGTACTTTTTTCAAAATGTTATTTCCGCGAAAGTATCCTATATTCAAAATTTCAAGATTGTAGGACCATTAGTTCAGAAGATACAAAATGTACCAACTTGCCCTATTTTCCCCCTCCCCCTACCTTAGAAACGTAATTTTCAAAATATTACTTTTTCCAAAATGTTATTTCCGCGAGAGGGTGCTAGAGTTCAAATTTCAAGTTTCTGGGACCATTTGTTTAGAATATAAAAAATGTACCAATTTGCCCTTTTCCCCCCTTGGAGGCGGAATTTTCAAAAAAAAAAAAAATTCCGAAATTTTATTTCCGCGAGAGGATCCTAGAGTTCAAATTTGAAGTTTCTAGGACTATTAGTTCAAAAGATACAAAATCCCCCAAAGGGCCCTATTTTCCCCCTTTTGCCCCCCTTAGAATCGGAATTTCCAAAAATCCCTTCTTAGTGAGTGGTTTTTGTCCAAATTTCAAGTCTCTAGCTTCAGAAGTTGGGCTGGGCGATGATTATTGCCAATCAGTCAGTCAGTCAGTCACCACACTCTTTTATATATGTATATTAGGGTGGCAGCTATTTTGCAAAACTTCGAATTTGAAGGAGTGCACCCCTAATTTTTATTACATTTGGTCTAAAAATGCTATGCTAAAAATTTCAGCCAAATCGGACAACGTTAACACGAGGCGCATCGAGGTCAAAGGGCAAAGGTCAAAAAATAGCCATATTTTGATGAAAAACATTAAATAAATGGTGTTGTTTTTTGAATATATTGTTAAAAAGTGGTACACTAGTTGTTTTAAGTATAAGAAGATAAATTAAAATTTTTTTGGTTTTCAAAAATTAACCCTTGTAAGTCTTTCGGGGTCAAAATGACCCAATTTTCACAAAATGACCCCTAAAACAGGAAAATCAGCCCCAATTTTCTAAATTTATTGAAATAAACCATTGTAAACCCATATTTATATTCTATTCTATCATAAATACTCAGATATGAAATACTGTCTTTCTAGGATGTCATTCACCCGTTTCACGGTAAGGCCAAAAATATGGATTTTATTTGGCGTGGTTCTCAAAACTGATATTTTGGTTTTTTCAAAATTTTCTTAAACAAAATTAGGAAAAATGCTAAAAAACCACAGAATCTTATAAAATATATGTTAACATATAAAAAAAAAAAAATTAGGGGGATATCCCTCGGATAGTTTGGCGGGGGCATCGATTTAAACACAGCGGATTTCGAGAAAAATGCCTTTTTTGCCCACAATTTATTCAATATGGAAAAAATTTGGTAAATATTTTAAAATTTAACAAAGTCAGGGCCATAAATTATTAAGAACTATGTTAGACATTTACCCTAAACGTTTTAGGAAAATAGAATAATATTAACCCGGTTTTTATTCGGGTCAAAGGTCAAATTTAGGGTTATTTGGATTTTTTTTGGAAAAAGGCATCTAAGTATGAAATGTTTATTGTGATTTCTTATAAAACTTGGTATAATTATTGTACGAGCTCAGAAAAATAATTATTTAATTTTTTAAAATTAACCCATAAATGAACATGGGGTCAAAATGGCCCAGCACATTAAAATTTCTTTATATAGATTTTTATATTTTCTTTCGATTTTTATAAAACTTGTTATGATTATGTGCGAGGTCAGAAAACTAATTATTTGATTTTTTTTTTAATTAACCCATAAATGAACATGGGGTCAAAATGGCCCAGCACGTTAAAAATTCTTAATATAGTTTTTTTATTTTTTTTTCTATTTCTATAAAACTTGTATGCGACGTCTGAAAAAATAATTATTTGTATTATAAAAAAAAATAAAAACTCTATTAAGAAGTTTTAACATGCTGGGCCATTTTGACCCCATGTTAATTTATGGGTTAATTAAAAAAAATCAAATAATTAGTTTTCTGACCTCGCACATAATCATAACAAGTTTTATAAAAATCGAATGAAAATATCAAGATCTATATAAAGAAATTTTAATGTGCTGGGCCATTTTGACCCCATGTTCTTTTATGGGTTAATTTAAAAAAAAGTAAATAATTATTTTTCTGAGCTCTTACAATAATTATACCAAGTTTTATAAAAAATCGCAATAAACATTTCATATTTAGATGCCTTTTTCCAAAAAAAAATCCAAATATCCCTAAATTTGACCTTTGACCGGAATAAAAACCGGGTTAATATTATTCTATTTTCCTAAAACGTTTAGGGTTAATGTATAACATAGTTTTTAATAATTTATGGCCCTGACTTTGTCAAATTTTTAAATATTTACCAAATTTTTTCCATATTGAATAAATTGTAGGCAAAAAAGGCATTTTCCTCGAAATCCGCTGAGTTTAAATCGATGCCCCCGCCAAACTATCCGAGGGATATCCCCTAAAAATTTTTTTTTATATGTTAACATATATTTTATAAGATTCTGTGGTTTTTTCAGCATTTTTCCTTATTTTGTTTAAGAAAATTTTGAAAAAACCAAAATATCAGTTTTCAGAACCACGCCAAATAAAATGCATATTTTTGGCCTTACTGTGAAACGGGTAAATGACATCCTAGAAAGACAGTATTTCATATCTGAGTATTTATGATAGAATAGAATATAAATATGGGTTTACATTAGTTTATTTCAATAAATTTAGAAAATTGGGGCTGATTTTCGTGCTTAAGTGGTCATTTTGTGAAAATTGGGTCATTTTGACCCCGAAAGACTTACAAGGGTTAATTTTTGAAAACCCAAAAATTTTTAATTTATCTTCTTATACTAAAAACAACTCGTGTACCACTTTTTAACAATATATTCAAAAACCAACACCATTTATTTAATGATTTTCATCAAAATATGGCTATTTTTTTACCTTTGACCTCAATGCGCCTCGTGTTAACGTTGTCCGATTTGGCTGAAATTTTTAGCATAGGATTTTTAGGCGTACGGACATAGCGCCCAAGTGCATATCGCCCAATTTAAAAAAGTCATTCCACCCAAAAAAAATGTGTGTTAGTTGTTGTTGCAAAATTTTTTGGACGATATGGCCATTATTTTTGGGTATTTTAACAATTTTCTTTAAATTTATATAAATTATCAAAAATGTCATATTACCCAAATATCAAAATGTTAATTTATAAAATGTCATAGCACCCAAAAAAATAATCATAAAACTCACCAAAATTGTTTTTTTTTAACCCAATATTTTAAAGTTTTTATGCGTAGCCGGCCTTCGGCCAGGCTTAGGGATTACAAAATCCATGCATTAAACCCACCCTCTCTGCAAAGTAAAGTTTTCTAGGGTAGCAGTCCTTTGCGTTATCAAATTTGTTATGCCTCAAAAAGGCCTGATAACCAAAATAGCCTTAGTTTGCAGAGAGGGTGGGTTTAATGCATGGAGTATGTAATCCCTAAGCCCGGCCGAAGGCCGGCTACGCAGAAAATCTTTATTACAATAAAAGAAATCATAGAAGTCGTAATTTCGACATTGCGCCCAAAAAAAATATTTTGGATTTTTTGACAATTTTGTTTTGGGAGAAATAACATTTTTAGACCTATCATTTTGGGCTATATGTCGCAGCGTGGGCGATATGTCATTTACGGTTTTGGGCGATAAGACCTTGGGCGCTATGTCCGTACGCCGATTTTTATGCCAAATGTAATAAAAATTAGGGGTGCACTCCTTCAAATTCGAAGTTTTGCAAAATAGCTGCCACCCTAATATATATAGATGATATAATTTTTAAACATATTGATTTATTAAAAATATTTGATTCATTATATTTGCTAGTAGGTTTTACAATTAAATTTTTGTTTAAAATAGTATTTCTAAATTTATTTAAAAGTTTTTTGACGATAAATTGTTTAAAATTTCATAATAATTTAAATTTACTGAATTTATGCCTTCCCCATATAGAGTTCGAAGAAGCATGTTCACATCATTTGTGCCACTTACTAACTTTTTCTGCTTATTCCACCAAAACCAGTTTTCATCTATTTTTATGCGAGCACTACGTACCATAACACTGGTATTTTGGATTATTTCCTTTAGTTTTTTTTTTATCTCTAACATCACACGTTTGTCCTGTTGTTTTTCATGAGTAAGATCGCGCTCTACAATTGTTTTGGAACCAGCCAGATTTTTTGTGTTTTGAAAAACTTTCTTTACCATTTCTCCAGAGCTGAATTCTGCTACCTTGTGTTCTTGTTGAAAGCAAATTTATATCTTGTGTTAGTTTCAGGTTTTCCTTACAGCAGTCTTTCACAGCGTCTTCTAGAGTTGTTTTGGAGTCAATACCCTTGAAAATTATGTTGTTTCGCTTGATGTGCTCTTGCAAGTAGTTAATTTGTTGATGATCTTTTTCTCTTTCAAATTTCAGTTCCGTAACTTCTTTTTTTAAATATTCGTTTTCTAATTTTAGGCCATCAAATTTTGTAGTAAGTTCGCCAACATTAGTTTTTATGTCCTCAATGTCCTTTTTCGTTGGAATATTTATTAATTTTTCATCCATAAGGCTTGACATAAGACTCATCAAATCCTTTACTGACAATGTTCCAACTGCACTTCCATTATCTGCACTATTTGGCGATGTATCTTCGCGATTGCGCTTAGCTGATTGTGAATTTGGCGTTTGGTTCATTTTGTTATTAATGTTGCAGAATTTTAAGAATACGTTATCTTACAGCTCTGGTTTTCTTTTATAAAAGTTTAAAGTTGAAAAAATTGTAGCATACCTTGGGGCTTTATAGTAAAAGTGTTTGGGTGAAAGCTTTTAACAAATATGATTTAACTATATGTGATCTATAGTATACTTTAGTCCTTTAAACAAGTTTTACAACACTTTTTTTCTTTTTTAAACTAAAAGTCCGGTAAGTTTGTATTTTAAAAGAATGAGAAGCAATTCTCCACACACAGCTGTTTATGATTTTTGTTAATTTTCTTGTATATGTATGTTTTCTTGTATATTTTTTTGTTTTTTAATAAAATTGTTTCACTTATTAAACTTTGTTGTTCAAAAAGTCCTTATTTATGTGATTAAATATTGATTCAGGGTACGTTTTTCTTTACCACTTTGTATTATTTTTCAGATTTTAACTGACTTTTACCACTGAAATTCAGAGACTGCCCTCCATGAAGTGGTGAGAACAGTTGAAAGAGGACTCTATTTTAAACAATTTACTATGGCTGCGTTTTTGGACATAGAAGGCGCTTTTAACAATGTTAGCACAGATAGCATTAAAGATGCTCTTACCAGGCTTGGTATAAGCGGCACAATTATAAGATGGATAGTATCCATGCTAGAAACCAGATTGATTAAGGCGAACTGGGGTAATACAACCATGATTAAAACCGTATGTAGGGGCACCCCGCAGGGTGGGGTCATTTCGCCTCTGTTATGGATCGCCGTGATGGACATATTATTGGTAAGACTGAATGATATGGGGGTGAAGGTGGTGGCATATGCGGATGATGTTGTTGTAATAGTAGCTGGACCGTTTCTCTCCGTGATAAGTGATATTATGGAGAATGCGCTGGGTGCAGTCAACTCGTGGGCTACAGGTTGTGGTCTTGGGGTTAACCCAGACAAGACGAAACTGGTTTTATTTACAACAAAGAGAAAATTTCCGCAGTTTGAATTACCTTACCTAGGAGGACAGCAATTGAAGCTCTCAGAGACAGCAAAATACCTGGGGGTTATCTTGGATAGCAAATTAAATTGGAAATACAACATTGAACATAGGGTAAAAAAGGCTTGTGTAGCTTTTTATGCTTGCAAGAAAACATTCGGCAAAACATGGGGGTTACAGCCGGGAATGGTACTATGGATGTATAGCGCTGTAATCAGACCAATATTAACTTATGGTGCTTTGGTTTGGTGGGAAGCATTGGACAAACAGGACAACCGTAGAAAAATGACGAGAATTCAAAGAACAGCATGCATAGGTGTCACAGGAGCATTAAGAACTTGCCCGAGTGACGCTCTAAATGTCATGTTGAATCTACTTTGATCTTTTTGATCTTTTTGTCAAGAATACTGCAGCTAGAAGTGCTCTTAGGCTTAGTGACATTAACTGCTGGAAGGCAAGAAATCATGGACATAGCAATATTTTGAGTATTTTTCCGCGTGGGCTCCTGCCTACAGTGACGGACTACGAAATTTCAAGGTTGGATTTTCTCAGAACCTATAAGTCATTTATACCCACAAGGGAGGATTGGAAGGAAAACAATCCATCACTAAATTGCGAAATTGCTGTTTACACAGACGGTTCTAAGATGGCCTGCGGAGTGGGTGCTGGAATACACTGTGCTCAACGTAACTTGTCAATATCATTAAGACTGCCGGATTATTGTAGTGTTTTTCAAGCAGAAGTTGCGGCGATAACAGAAGCTTGTCGCCAACTTTTTTGTGAGGAAATAACTGGGAGAACAGTTAATATTTTCTCAGATAGCCAGGCGGCCATTATGGCTTTAACTTCTAGATATAGCAAATCGAGACTTGTAACCGAGTGCAAGAAGGCATTGAACGACCTAGGCACGATATCTATAGCCACACTGATATGGGTACCAGGCCACAGTGATATAGCCGGCAACGAAGCGGCGGATGAACTGGCTCGACAAGGATCAGGCAAGGACATCAGCATGGCGATAGAGATTAACATACCCATAGGTGGGGTAGTTAATATATTAGATATATATTTCCAGGAACTTGCAGACAAGTTCTGGAGAGAACTCACAACATGCAAAAGGGCTCGTAGTACATGGCCGTGCTACAGTAAAAAACGATCGGACTGCTTGATAGCAAATAATAGGATCACAATATCAAGAATAATATCTGTTCTAACCGGCCACTGGGCAATTGGACGCCACGCTAGCAGGCTAGGGTTACCTTACCGCAGGCACTGCCGCAGTTGCGAAGACGAAACTGTGCAGGAATCTCCAGAACACTACCTTTTGCAATGCCCGGCCTTATCCAAGGTCAGACTGATGACATTGGGAAAGCCTTTTTTTGATGACCTCAAGGAAATGGGTAACATAGATATCATTTCCATTTCAAAATATATCACAAAAACATACTGGACATAGCCTTTGTATATCGATTATAATTTATTATTTTTCTTTCCTTTGTTTTCAGGTAACGTGGTATTCAAAACGGCATTACTTTGCTAATTGGTGCAGCCTCAGGAGGACTCACAACCACTCTAACCTAACCTAACCACTGAAATTAATTTTTTAAATCAGAGCAACACAAAACACGCCTGCTCTTGTTCACTACAAACTTCTCTCACATACACAAGTAATAAAATATTCCATATATGTAAGTGTATGTAACTATGTGTTTACACTCAAAAAAAAAAACTGTAATGCCAGCAAAAAAAGCTTGTAAACCTACAGGAAAATTTGCTGATTTTGAACCCACAATTTTTTTGCTAAAGCAAAAATGTTTTGCCAATAATTAGTTAACTATTTTTTTTAACTTAGTTCATACACATCTGAGGACCCCATTGGGTTCGGACCCGATAGGTCCAGAACCCGATGGGCCTAGACCTAGTTGGGTTCCTTAAAAATCGTCATAGTTTTGATCCAAAATTTGTGTCCGTTTCGCTCTACCTTGCTTAGTTTTTGAGATACGTGATTACAGGGGACCACTGGGGTCTTGAGAATTAAAAAACTCGATAACTTCAAAAATATTCAAAAACTCGGAGAGCTTTTGACTATTTTGCGGTCTTGTTCTACGTGTTGAGAGCTACAAAAATGGTTTTGGGCTTTTTGTTGTGTCGGCAATATTTACCGAGATATGAGCATTAGACTGCCCAGAAAAAAACAAAGTTGTTTTTTTCTTGGGGGATACCTGCGAATTTTGTTCCTTTTGGTGCAAAAAAATTTCGGTTTTTTTTTTGGGATTTTTAAAATAATATCTGGAGGTCGCGATCTCGCGTTTTATAACGATTTATTTTTTTGAGTTTTTTATTATTTTAAATTGTTAAATATGATTAATATGATAAAATATTAATAATTTCAGACAAAAAAAAAATAAATTAAAAATTAAATATCGCTCATTCCATGAGATGTCTCCCAGCATCTAATCAAATGTTCTTTAATTTATTTGAAATTTCGCACACAGGTACACTATGGAGCAATTAAAATAAATTCGTTTTTAGTTTCGCGAAAATCCACGAATTCGCGAACGCGAATATATTCGCGAATTCACGAATTTTCTCGGAACTAACAACTGATTTATTTTAATAGCTTCATAGTGTTCATGTGTGCAAAATTTCAAATAAACTAAGGAACATTTGATTAGATGCTGGGAGACATCTCATGGAATGAGCGATATTTAATTTTTAATTTAATTTTTTTTTTGTCTGAAATTATTAATATTTTATCATATTAATCATATTTAACAATTTAAAATAATAAAAAACTCAAAAAAAATAAATCGTTATAAAACGCGAGATCGCGACCTCTAGATATTATTTTAAAAATCCCAAAAAAAAACCGAAATTTTTTTGCACAAAAAGGAACAAAATTTGCAGGTATCCCCCAAGAAAATAAAAACTTCGCTTTTTTTCTGGGCAGTCTAATGAGCATTTTAAAATTTTCGGGAATACTAACTTTTTTGGATCCAAAGTTAGGTCCCATTAGGGTGAAGAGGGCCGGCGATACTATGAGAACCAAAATTGGCCTCCATTTTGCTCTATCTGGCTTAGTTTCCGAGATAGCGCCATTTTAAGTTTTCTGAAAATAAAAAAAAATGTACCATTTATTTTGCTAATATTAGCAAAAAAGCTTGTAAAAATTTGGTCAACTCAATTTTAAATCTAGCAAAAAAATTAGTTTTAATTTTTTTTAAAATTGCTGTTAATACCAAAAGGTATTAATTATTATTGCCATTTAGTCCGTTAAATATTTAAATAGAACCCAAAAACTGTTGCAGCTAAAAGCTGCATGTTACAAAATATAGAAAGTTATCGATTACTCTATCTTTCTCTGTCTAACCAAACTCCTAAAATTTCCAATATCAGATAAAATCAAAGTATTGTAGATACTGTTTCCGACGAAAAGAATGGCATAACCTCCTCTTATATTTTCAACCATCGAACTGGTAAGGTTCTCCAATCACACTTTGTGTTAATAAAGAATATTCCAATTTCACTAATTATTCCATGTGTTTTCTTTCTTTTGTTTCATTTGGGATATTATTTGTTCACAAATTTCTGAGTCACAAAATTATCAGTAATTTTGTTTTGATTCAGAGTGCCACTCCATTACTCCAGATTTCTACATACATCCAAACAACTAAGGTTGAGTTAAACATTGGTTCCATCGAACCAGATTATTGAGGAACACTCTGAGATTTCACTCATTTACATTGGAGGTCATTTCATCTACATACAGACATACATACTCAACTAATATCAACAACAAAGAGCATCACCAAAAATAACAGGTTCGTTTGATTTTTGCTTCGAGTTTCAATTTTATACGTATGTTAGTGCAAGATTAAATAGAACAAAACCGCATAATACTTAATTTATTGATACACGTGTTAGCCATCCTTAACTTAAAAGTTATAAATATTAAAATAATGATTCTACCATCCGAAAGAAATAATTTATAGTTAAAAAAGAAGTACAAATTAAATTATACGAAAACCAGAAAATTAACAAAAATCAGAAAAAAGTAGAAGATCTACCAAGGATAGTGAGCCAAGGAGGGAAAATTTATACGCATTATTACCCCAGTATTGTGGAAAATTTATTTTGCATAGCCAAAACCTAACATAATTTTTGGTGAGTCAATGTGAAAAATTAAGAAGAAAACAGTTTTATTGTAAAAGTGGCAAAAGTAAGTTTTTTTTTCCATTAATGTTGGGTATTTGATACAATATATAACAGCATTTTTTCATCAGTCCAAATTTATTACATTTTGCATCAAACAAGTTCGATCGATTTACCGCGTTTTTACGATCATTCAATTTGAATAAATAAATGTATGATATCTTCCCTTTACAGCACTTTTTGTCTTTTCCCCTCATCCTTAAACGTTTTTCCTCTTTACTTCTATCCATGCAAATTCTCTTACTTTGTTAAAAAATTCACCTTCGTAGGTTGCATTTGTTACATATTATTACACACACACACCAATCCTTTCAATTTTCTCTTAATCTTACACTCATTTATTAAACTCTTAACTTTCCCGAGTAAAAATGAATACATATAATTTTACATTATTTGATGTATGTATATATAGCCATATGAAATAATATGTTTTCATATCAAACAAAGTACATAATTATATCTCGCATTGAGTTTTTCCAAATTTTTTAAATGGAGTTATATAAAATTACATCTAATGATAACCATATTAATATATAAATACATGTGGGAGACATAATCATATGTGACACATATAACTTAATCTGAT
Organism: Pegoplata infirma; assembly: GCA_963921195.1. Classification (NCBI taxonomy): domain Eukaryota; kingdom Metazoa; phylum Arthropoda; class Insecta; order Diptera; family Anthomyiidae; genus Pegoplata; species Pegoplata infirma. The sequence goes on from OY992541.1 coordinate 15,644,617, forward strand.
TGCATACATATTTATATGTGACTTAATATCAAATAACGTATACGAGCATATTTAAAAAAAATCCAATATCATTATATATATAATTATATATGACTTACAAGAAACCATTTAAAATTATATATGACTTACAAGAAACCATTTAAAACTATATATGGTTCCATCTTAAAAAACGAAAAAATTTTTTTTCAAATATAATTATATATGGTCGCACATATAACTCTATATACAGTTATATAAAACTATACATGGCATCAAACATTTATTTTTTTAATATTATCAAAGATATAATTATAAATGGCTTATGAGATACCGTATATAGTTTTGTAAGGTACCATATAAATACAATTTTTTTTTAAACTCTATATATAATTTTAAATGGTGGCACATGTAACGCCATATAAAATGTTATACAATTGTATAAGGTAAAAAATATTTTTTTCTTTCACAATATTTTATATATAATTATGCATACTTTTATATGACAGTATTTTTTAATGTTGCATCATATATATTTATATTTAAGTATACAAGAGAGCTTGTATAATTATATATGATTCTCAAAGCACCTAAAATCAGTCAAAAAAAAATATATATAAATTCTATAAATTTTTAAATAGAAAAAAAATCTGTTTAATCCATTGTATTTTAAAACTTAAAAAAATGCATATTGGATTTTAAAAGTTAAATGTTTAAAAAATGCATATAACTTAAATAGTTGTGTGTAACTTTATATAAGATCATATAAGATAATATATGATGCTTGGGGACCCCGAGTTCGATTCCCGGCTCAACCCAGAAAAAAACTATTTTTTTTTTAATTTTTTAAAAAAGAAAATATGTTTTTAAAGCTTTTTGTTTTTTCTAAACTTAAAAATATTGAATAATTAAATTTTTATGATAAAATCGAAAAATAAATATTATTTATTTATAGTTATATAATTTTATATATTACATCATATAAGTTAATATATGGTTCCTAGGGACCCTGGGTTCGATCCCCGGCTGAGCTAAGAAAAAAAGTTGTTTTTTTTAATTTTTTTTTTAAAGAAAATATGTTTTAGAAGCTTTAATTTTTTGCTAAACTTAAAAATATTGATTAATTTATTTTTTATGATAATATTTAGAAATAAATATTATTTATATATAGTAATATAACTTTCTATATTGCATCATATATGATAATATATAATTCTTGAGGACCCTGAGTTCGATTCCCGACTAAGTCAAGAAACAAATTATTTTTTTTTTAATTTTTTTTTAATCTAAATGATTTTTTAATGCGTTTTCGTTTTTCAAATTTAAAAAAAAAATAAAATCCCTGAATTTTAACAAAAATATTTCAAAAATAATTATATTTTGATATAATTATATATTATTTAATCCGAAGAAAAAAATATTTTAAAACTTTAATGTTTAACCATCAATATCTCTGGTTTTAAGAGAGCTAAAGTCCTCAGATCAAGCTCAAATCAAAGCTTTATTTGTTGCCAATAATTAAAAGTGTATTTGGTTCGAACTTATGTTAGCAATATTTTCAGATAAAATTATTTTTGTCTGAAAAAACTTCCGAAAAAAACTTAAAACTCATTATTTGGCCGTTGGTGAGTAAAAAAGTTTATACATGTTTTATACCATTTTAAAGGTATTTTTATTAAATATACAACGGCAGAAAGAAAATTTGGATCCGATGAAAAATGTGAAGCTCATAAGCCAAAAACCGTTTTTACTTTAAAGCTTTATAACTTGGAAAATTAAGAGCATTGGAAGATGGAAATCATGTTGTTGAACTCAGTATTAAACCCCCTATTAGCTCAGCAAATAAACTAAAAAAAAAAAAAAATCACAAATTTTAGCAAAAATTTTCTAAGTCTTTTTTAAAATTTTGTTCAAATTCAAGTCGAATATAATTTGATGCAATCATATACCCGATAAGATAAACTGGATTTAATTATATATAAGTTAAACTTGATATAATTATATATGATAAACTATTTTCAAAAATTTTCTAAGTTTTTTTAAAACATAGTCTTTTAAAGTTGTCATTTATTAACAACGTCCGCTGGGTCAGAGGGTAGAGATTGCGATTACAAAACAGTTGGTAGCTGTTCGATTCCCCCGCCGCTCGAAGTTTTTTTTTTTTTTTTTAAATAAATTTTAATTATATATATTTATATCTTAATATTGAAAAAAATTGTTTGGATAAAACTTTATCAGTTCTAAAAATAGATTTTATTGTTCGGATTAAATTATATATAGTTCTAAAAATAGATTTTTTTTTTCGGATAAAATTTTATCTAAAGTTTTTTGAAATCCCGAGTAAAAAAAAATTGTATGGTAAAACATGTTATCTTATAAAATTATATATAATTTATTGGATCTGATTTTGCTAAATTTCATCCGAAAATTGGCCGCGCCAAAGTTATCTCATAACATCATATAATATATGAAGTTACAGTTTAATATTTGATTGTATGTGATTTCATCCGGAAATTGGCCGCGCCAAAGTTATCCCAAATTATCTATTATCATGATTTTGTATTAAATATGATATAATGTGATGTAATTTCATCCGGAAATTGGCCGCGCCAAAGTTATCTTAAAATATCCAATATCATGATTTTATATTAAATTGGATATTATATAATGTAATTTCATCCGAAATTTGGCCGCGCCAAAGTTATCTTATAATATCTGATATCTTGATTTTATAAAAAAATTATTGGATACATTTTTATCCAAAAAATGTTTCTGTTTTTAGATTTATTTTTAGATATAATAATGTCAAACTGAAAATAAATAAAAAAACTTCGAACGGACGGGGATTAGAACCACAAGTCTTCCGTTTTGTAATCGCAATCTCTACCCTCTAGACCAGCGGACGTTGTTAGCAAATAACAACTTTAAAAGACTTAGTTTTAAATAAATTGATCGTATCTAATTATATCAAATTGATCTAACATATAGTAATATATGATTATATCCAATTAAATATGTTATTCACCTGTACACAATTTTCAAAAAGACTTAGAAAATTTTTGATAAAATTTGCAAAAAAAAAAAAATTGGAATGACGTACAGCGATATTAGGGGCTTCCATGGTAAGCTTAAACAATAATTTTAATGTAGCGGTATGCCTTATTTCCAAGTCATAGGCTTCCAAAGTGAAATAAGACTTTGGCTTATAAATTTGAAATTTTTCTTGGAATCAGGAAATCAGAATTAGATTTGAGATCGGGTTTTAAAAATCATTGATAATTTGATAATTTAAACCAAATATAGCTATTATTAACTATATAAATGCAATATAAATTTTTAAAAATGACTGCAAAAATTCAAAAAGTAAAGTTTTTTAAGTTCTAAAAAAACAAATGCATTAAAAAAGTGTTTTCTATTTAAAAAAAAAATAAAAAAATATATTTTTTTCTGGAATCGAACTTGGGTTCCCAAAAATGATAGATAATTTTATAATAAATTAAATATAGTTATATGTATATAACTATATAACAGCAATATAATTTTTTAAAAATGATTGCAAAATTTAAAAAAAAGAAAAATTTTTAGTTCTAAAAAAAATAAGTGCAATAAAAAAGTGTTTTCTATTTAAAAAAAATTAAAAAAAAATATTTTTTTTCTGGAATCGAACTCGGGTTCCCAAAAATTATAGATAATTTTATGATAAATCAAATATAGTTATATATAACTGTATAAAAGAAAAATAATTTTTTTAAAATGATTGCAAAAATTCCAAAAATGAAAATTTTTTAGTTCTAAAAAAATTAAACGCAATAAAAAAGTGTTTTCTATTTAAAAAAAATAAAAAAAAAACTTTTTTTTTCTCGACTGGGCCGGGAATCGAACTCGGGTTTCCAAAAATCATATGTAATCTTATATGATACAATAAAAAGTTTTGTATAACCATATATGTTGACACACAAAAATAAATTTTGAAATACTGGCATATATAATTATATATGGCTAGTTGTTTGGTCAAAAAAAATATTTTTTTTATACATGATTATATCAAAATATATATTCAATTACATATGCGACCATTTATAAATATATATTGAGTTTAGACGAAATTTGCGTATATATAGTACCATACAAACACAGATATGTTATCGTTTAAGACACATATAATTATATCTATTATTTTTGTTGGAAATTTTTTTAGTATGGAACCATATATAATTTTAAATGGTATTATATTAGTCATATATAATTATACATAAATTGATACTGGATTTTTTGTTTAGTAAAGTCCTATACATAATTAGATAAAAAATCACGTATAATAATGTATGAAATCGGATTAAGTTTTATGTGCAACGTATGATTACATCTACCATTTATATTAATATATTATGAACAATATAATTAGATATGATTTTATATGACATCATTTAAAAAAATTGGAAAATTTCAAAATGAGATATAATTTTATACTTTGACTCATATAGTTGTATATGGTTTTATGACAACATATAAAATAATATACATTTATATAAATTCCTTTTTACTCGGGATATTTTTTTTTTCTTTCGTATGAAATTTTATCTTTTTTTATCCAGCTAAAAAAATCGTTTTTTTTTTGTCTTGGTCCAATAAGATCCAACCATTTTTCGGATGAAATTGTATCCCACCGATTAAAACTGATCTAATTAGATAAACCCACTTTTCGGATCAAATTGTATCCGTCCGGTTAAAACTGATCTAATCTTAGCGATCCATTTTTCGGATCAGTGCTGATCTTTCAAATCTCGGATCTATCAACAGATCTGGAATAATATAAGAACATATATTGCTCCATACAAAAATTTTTACTCGGGTTCATACAACTGTTTCAATTTCTTTACTGAAACAACCTCCATTTACGTTATTTTAATCTCCAACTCTTTATAGTTGAAAGGTAAAACAAATAAAAGAGTTATACAAAAAAAAAAAAAAAAACCCTAAAACAGCGTGGTTTTTATTTTAACAATACAAAAGGTTATATCCCAGCAAACCATTTTAGTGTGAACGATTTTTTGAACTTTTGCGTTTAAATTTTTTGTAGTGCAAGCAACATTAATATTCAATAATTTAACAAAATTGCATTATTCGCACACTCGGCTCATTTCCCTGTGCATACAAAAGAAAGTATACATGTAAAGTTTTTTTTAAGTTAACGAAATTAAATCTTTGCCAATACAAAACTTGATTCTTTCCAATTTCAAAAAGAATTTTTTTTTTCAAGATTTCGTCGATTTTTTTAACTTTATGTATAGCAATAACTAAAATCGTCAGATATTTTCACTTAACTTCCAAGCAACATCATAATTGCGTATTGGGTATTCCTTTTTATATGTTTATACGTATGTAAATACTTACATACGACTTTTTTTAAAAGCAGTTTTGGTATTTTCTCCACTTAAATTTTGATTTTTTTTTTATACCCTCCACTTACAATTAGTGATAGAGGGTATATATAAGTTTGTCATTCCGTTTGTAACTCATCGAAATATCGGTCTGGGACTCCATAAAGTATATATATTCATGATCCTCGATCGATTTTAAGACATTCTAGCGATGTCCGTCTGTCTGTCTGTTGAAAATGCTCTCGCGGACAAAATATTGCACAGAGATGACTGAAACTTAACATATATATTGGAAGTTCTCCCGAGAAGTTGGGTATTGCATTTGAGCGATATCGGTTCAGCGGTTCAAAAGTTGTGAACGAAAATGTAAGCACACCTCAAAAATTTCAGTACATTCAACATAACCTAAAAATACAAAATGCTTTAATTCGGCTTCTGGTTGACATATGTTAACAAAATTGAACATTAAATGGTATTCAAACAAGTACGAACATATTTTTTGACAAAAAAGAAAAAAATCGCGGATTTTTTTTATCAAAATTTTTTTTCGCGGAATTTTTTTTTCAATTTTTTTTTTTTTCAAAAGTAATTTTAAATAAAATTGTTTGCAATAATCTTTTTGAAATTGTGGAGGGTATCACTACATTCGGCAAGGCCGAATTTAACTTTTTTACTTGTTTTTTTTTAAACTGATCTCCGAGAGACCACAAAGGGGAGTCAAATAAAGTGTGTAAGAAGAAGAAAATTTCCCAAAACAAACATTTCAGTAATTTACTCATTAAAATCTTGTTATTGCATTTTTTTGGTTATTTCTTAAATTGTTTCTATAGATATTTTCTGTCTCCCATGTCAGATACTGTATCTCTAAATAATATTTTCGTGAGGATATACAATATTTTACACTAAAGTTCCCCATGGGGCCATTGTAACACATCGAATTTTTTTGAATATACGAACTAGATAAATTTACAAATTGTTGTTTATTGATCCAATAAAGTCTAACCTGTTAAATTTGTCAAAATTATTAATTATATTTTGAAAAGATTTTCCCACTACACATTTCTTTGATTTAGTGTTGAGATAAATCAAAAGATAAGAGGTTGTGTTTTAGGCCATTGGCGTGATTTTCCTGGAATACAGTCATCGACTAAATTGATTTTGTTTTCCCTTCAATCGTCAGAAATTTAATTATCATTGGATTTGAACTTCTGTTGTCTGTAAAGACAAACTTCATATTAGTTTCTGCTGTCTGGTCTATCTTTGGGTCTAGCCAAAATGTCTTTAGATCATTTTATTCGATTAGCTGATAGTATAGTTGAATTCGATGCAGACTTGGAGAATAAGCAGTATCCAGTTGATACTGTTCATGCCATCGAAACGCATAAGTACGAAATAAAGGCCACATGGTCACGAATAAAAACGGCTTACGAAAAATACCTTTTCGACTTAGATAACGAGGAACCAAACGAAGAACCAGCCCCAGCAAATTTACAGACGATTAAAAAGAAATACAAAACTACCTATATCACTTATTGCAATTGTTTGGCAAAGTTGTCAGGGCGACATGACGTGCTGCGATATAAGGACCTTCCGAAATCGAGTCCAGGGGATCGTCCCACGACCTCGGATGTGACCGACAAATATTCTACCAGGAACTCAGATTCCTACAGTTTTCCACTTCCCCCATGCGACATACAGGTTTTCCAGGGAGACTATATTTCATGGCCAACATTCCGCGACATGTTTACCGCTGTTTACACTAAAAATAAAAGATTAAGCCCAGTAGAAAAGCTTTTCCATTTAAGCCATAAAACTAAGGGTGAAGCACAGGATATAGTTCAAAAGTGTCCCCTAACTAATGAAGGTTTTGAATTAGCGTGGGCAAATCTTTGCTCTCGCTATGAGAATCGTAGATTAATAGTTTTTGGATAATTGAGAATACTTCACAATCTTAAGCCTATCCAATCTGAATCAGCGGATTCAATCAAACAATTACAACGCGATATTAACTCTTGCATTTCCACTTTGAAATTGTACAAAATTGACGTTAAAGTTTGGGAACCCATGTTTGTATTTACCGGCTATAATTGCCTTCCTGATGCCACTGTTGGTTTATGGGAACAGAATCATCCCGAAAAGGCATCGATTCCAGACTGGTCTGAATTTAATGAGTTTTTGACAAATCGATATATGACTTTAGAATCTGTTTCTGAAATTCGTAATTTGAATAGCAAATGTACGGACTCTAAACCAAAGAGTATTAATAAACCTTCAAATTCATCGAAAAAAATAAATTCCTTCCAAAATAATGTTTCGGGTCCAAAATGTCACATATGCCCAAAAGAATCCCATCCGATTCGTAAGTGCCCTAAGTTATTGCAAATGGATTACACTGCAAGACATAATGAGATCAAAAAACAAAGTTTGTGTTTAAATTGTTTTTCCAAATCACACTCTGTTAAAAGTTGCAGTAGCAAAAACAATTGTTATAAATGTAATAAACGTCATAACACATTATTGCATAAAGATTCTGAAAATTCTAATAGTTCTTCGTCGCAGTTGCCAAGTATTAGCACCAATTCTACATTAAATCCAAATTCCCCGTCGTTCCCTTCTACTTCTAAGTCATCTTCAATACAGTCCACTAATAGTTCAGGTACTTCGGGTTTAAATGTTCAAAACTATTTTACTTCCAACTCTAGGGGTGTTTTACTGGGTACTGCAATAGTTCACGTTTGTCACTTCGATTTGAAATACAAAGCTCGAGCTCTGATTGATTCTGGATCAGAGGGGACTTTCATTTCTGAGCGGTTATTTAATCGGCTGAGACTTCCTTGTAAACGTACAAATGCTCAGATTTCAGGCTTAAATAACACTATTTCCGCCAAGGTACAAAGGGAATGTGAGTTTGTTCTTCGTTCACCTTTAGATAATAAGTTTGAAGTTTTAGTAACAGGCTTAGTGGTTCCACGTCTTTCAGGTAATCTACCCTCCGAACCCGTTTCAGCATCATACTTTTCAAATCTACCAGAAATATAACTTGCTGATCCTCAGTTCTACAATGATTCTAAAATAGATATATTAATAGGTGGTGATCTTTTCCCATCTATAATGCTTTCTGGTATTAAACACAATGTTTGTGATTCCTTAATAGCTCAAGAGACCATCTTTGGGTGGATTCTTACAGGCCCAATTCTTAATAATTCATTGATCTCCAAGTCCACTATAGCTTCATTCGTATGTAAAATCTCCTTAGATCAGGAGATTTCACGTTTTTGGGAGGTGGAGAATCTTCCTCGAAAGAACTTTATGACCCCATCCGACCAATTTTGTGAAGAACTGTATACTAGCACAACAAAGAGAAACGACGATGGTAGATACATAGTTTCTCTTCCGTTTAAAGCCGACTATCCAGAAGAACTTTATATAGGGCAGTCTAGAATTAGTTCACTAGCTCAATTCTATAGAAATGAGTCCAGTGCCCAGTTTCTGTAACTATGCGAAAAGTTTTCGCATCGAGAAAAATAAAACAATATTGTAGTCATTTAGTTTTTAACAGGGTGAGTACAATGTTGCTAATGTAAAAAACATCGAATACGAAAAAAACGCAAAGCAATTTTTTTAAATCAATCTGTTAAGTATAAGATGACTCTAATATTTATATATTTTTTTCGATGCGAAAACTTCTCGCATAGTTACAGAAATCGGGTACAGATTACTTCGTAGTCCCCCCTTTAAAAACGAATACGAAAATGTTGTTGATGAATATGTTCAGCTAGGTCATATGTCTGCAGTATCCCCGCCAGACCTTTCCAAGACTCCACTACATTATTATTTGCCCCACCATGCGGTTATAAAACCCGAGAGCACAACCACAAAAGTTCGTGTGGTTTTTAATGCTTCGTCTCGGTCATCAAATGGCTTAAGCCTGAATGATATACTTCACACTGGTCCAGTTCTCCAAACTGATTTAACACTTTTAATTATAAAGTGGCGTTTTTTCCGATACGTATTTAACGCTGACATCCAAAAGATGTACAGGCAAATACTAATCAATCCAAAGCAAACTCCTTTTCAAAGAATCCTTTTCCGAAGAAATCCAAATGAGCCTGTCCAAGACTATGAATTAAAAACAGTTACATTTGGAGTCAACTGTGCACCGTATTTGGCGATTAGAACGATTCAATTGGCTGATGATATTCAAGCAATTTATCCAATAGCCAGCAATATTCTCCGAAACTCAATGTACGTTGATGACATACTTGCTGGAGCTCATTCCATTACAGATGCACTTAATTCCACAAGGGAACTAATCCTTGCTTTTCAATCGGCGGGTTTTTCCTTAAGAAAATGGACTGCAAATTCCAAACATATCCTTTCAGAACTTCCTTCAGATCATCTACTGAATGAAGATTTTTTGAACTTTGACGATAGCAGTACAGCGAAAACCTTGGGCATCCGCTGGAACGCAAGATCAGATTCATTCTATTTTGTAGCCCAACAGTTCAATGAATCTTCAAGGTTCACAAAAAGAGAAGTTTTGTCACAGATAGCGAAACTATTTGACCCTGCTGGATGGCTAGCTCCTTGTGTAATCATTGCTAAGATCATTATGCAAAGAATTTGGATTGAGGGTACAGATTGGGATGACATCCTTTCTCCTGAATCTCTATCTCAATGGAAAACTTTCCAATCAAATCATTCATTTATTAATAATATTCGTATACCCCGTTGGATTGACTTTACTCCTAGTGCTCAAATCCAATTCCATGGATACTGCGATGCATCCGAAAAGGCATACGCAGCAGCACTATATATCCGAATAATTAACGAAGATTCTATTTCAACTCACTTGGTTTCTTCAAAAACAAAGGTTGCTCCTGTGAAATCTTTATCCATTCCCAGACTTGAGCTTTGTGGAGCTGTGCTCTTGGCAGAGATGATAGATAGTCTTCTTCCTAGATTAGAGATCGAAAAATACTCCATCTTCTGCTGGACTGATTCTACCATCGTCCTTTCATGGCTAGCCAAGCCTCCCTGTTCTTGGCAAACCTTTGTAGCGAATAGAGTCTCAAAAATTATTCAAATAATAGACCCCAAACATTGGTATCATGTTATTTCTGAAGACAATCCCGCTGATTTAGCGAGCCGAGGGGTTTACCCTCAGGATATTATGGATAATAATTTATGGTGGCATGGGCCCCAGTGGCTGTTAGCTTCCGATATTTGTCTACGTAATAGTGAGTCACAGAATATATGCGAAACAAAACTGGAGAGTAAAATAAAACAAGTTCATTTTACATATTTACAAAATTTTATTGATTTGTTAGAACGCTTTTCTGACTACGCTAGGGCATTAAGAGTCATGGCATATGTATATAGATTTTTCTACCGCACTCATCCACAATACAAATCCAGATTCTCTCGGAAATCAACTATGGTTACAAGTTCAGAACTTGTGGTTGCTCGTGATAGCATCATTATTATGTACCAAAAAGTTCATTATCCTAAAGAGTATAAAGCTCTCTCCGCTAACCAGTCAATCGGTTCCTCAAGCTCTCTTCTAAATTTAAATCCGTTTCTAGATCCCGAAGGAATAATTCGCTCATGTGGCAGACTTGAATCTGCACCTGGCTTATCTTATAAAGAAAAACATCCAATCATTGTCCCTTATAATTGTCAATTTTCAAGGCTTTTGGTAAGGTTTATTCATGACATTACTCTTCACGGGGGAAATCAACTCGTACTCCGATCTATAAGATCACAGTTCTGGATTCCAAAGGTAAAAAATCTTATAAAAACAACCATTAATAAATGTAAGGCCTGCATTCTATACAAAGGAAGATGCCAAAAGCAATTAATGGCTGCGTTGCCTCCTGAGAGATCTGAATTTTCTCGTCCTTTTACTCACGCAGGTCTGGACTTCGCAGGACCATTTGAAATAAAAAGTTATTTTGGTAGAACATGTCGTCTTACAAAAGGCTATGTGTGTATCTTCGTATGTTTTTCAACAAAGGCTATCCACCTCGAAGCTACGTCTGACTTATCTACATCCGCTTTCCTAGCTGCCTTTAATCGGTTTATATCCCGCCGTGGCTGTCCACTTAACTTGTATTCTGACAATGGTAAAACCTTTGTGGGTGCATCCAAAATCCTTTCCAAAGAATTTATTGAAACTTCGCACCAAGCCATAGTCGCCAATTATGGCCATCAGAATATTACCTGGAACTTTATACCACCAGGGGCTCCACATATGGGCGGATTGTGGGAGGCTGGGGTAAAAAGTTTCAAGTCTCACTTTAAAAAAGTTTCTGGTGAATTTAAATATACGTTCGAAGAATTTAGCACCTTATTATCTCGGGTTGAAGCTTGTTTGAATTCTCGCCCACTGTCCCCCATCTCCCAGGACCCATCAGATTACGCCGCACTAACTCCAGGACACTTTCTCATCGGTTCCCCAATCTTAGCTCCAATCGATCCTAACATTAACGAAACTCCGATGTCAATTCGAAATCGTTGGCAAAAGCTAAAACTTGTACACCAACATTTTTGCTCTCGTTGGAAAAACGAGTATTTGACAGAACTTCAAAAGCGTATTAAATGGCAACGGCCTGAAGAGGACTTGAAAGAAAATACACTTGTGGTTATCAAGAGGAAAACCTCCCTTCAACAGCTTGGCGCCTTGGTAGAATCAAAAAGGTTTATGTAGGTTCTGATAATCGTGTTAGGGTAGTCGATGTAGTCACACAAAGAGGAGTAATCACGAGGCCAATAACTAAATTGGTGGTCTTATCTTCGGAATCATAATTACTCCGCTTGTTTTGTTTTCACTTTCAAAAATAACCAATTTCAATACCAATTTTATAGATCATCATGCCTAGAAAATCATCAGCAAGACGTAATAGCAAACAATCTCGCAATGGAAAAAATCATGTCAACTTTTCAAACCGATACAACTCGTTTCTGTGTCGCATTTGCTCTCGACCCCACCCGTTAAGAACATGCAGGAAATTTCTGTCGAAAAATGTTGCCGAGCGCATTCAATTGGTCCGCACCCATAAATACTGTTCCAATTGCCTGGCTCACGATCATTCGCAAGGATCTTGTTTTACGAAGCATGGTTGTAAAATTTGCAAGAAACTTCATCACACTCTCCTCCATATTCATTCCAAACTTTTTAAGGAGATTACACCGGCAGCTTCCCGCTCGTGTTCCCCATCACCACACCCAGCCTCTAACATTCGGCCAAGAGATTCTTCGACTTTTGATACATCCACTTCCAAATCATCATTAACAGCGATTTTACGCCAAAATAGCGTAATACTTCTCCCCACGGTGCTAGTCAAAATCGAGACTAAGACCGCTTACGCAAGGTGCCTTCTGGATTCAGGTTCCGCTATTAGTCGTATATCCAAAAAAAATCGTCGAGAAACTTCAACTGTCTACTTTGACTCTTAGCGATGAGACTATATGTCCACTGACATTAAAATCGAGGTTCGACTCTAATTCCAAGATCGATGGAACTTTTCGAGTAGACAATCGCCTATCGCTTAAAACTCCATCTGAGTCATTACCTGAATCATTTAAAAGGAATTTTCGGGATCTTTTTTTGGCCGACTCAAACTTCTATGAGAGCGCCGGAATTGATTTAGTAATTGGGGTTGACTTGTATCCAAGGGTCATCTGTGAAGGGGTTATTTCAAAATCCGGGTTACCCACAGCGCAGAGCACAATATTTGGTTGGACCATATATGGCTCTTGTAATATTTAACCCATAATTTGATTTCTTTAATAAAAAAAAAAAAAAATTATTAAAAAAAAAAACAATTAAAAACAAATAACAAATCTTGCACTTTCAAGCGTTAATAGCAAAATCAAACGTTCTTACTTTAGCTAATAAGTTATTATTTTGAAACAACTTATTTAAGTGAATATAAATAATGAATTTAAATGAAATGAATTGTTTTAAATATTAGTTAAAATCCAATTTTGATTTTTATAATTACTTTAAGTTTTTTATGTAATTGCTAATGTTCTTTTTTTCCAGGAAACGTATCTACAATACATCCGCAAAATCCGTTTCTTTATTGCACATATACTGCAAGGCGGGCGGTAATGTTAATACCAAAAGTTATTAATTACACTGTGCTACAAATGAGCAAAAATAAAATATGCAGGGGTTCTCATATGAAAATTCGGTTTGGTTGGAGTCCATAGAGTACTGATATACTCATAGTTTTTCTGGATCACTTCGTTAAGTACGTTTTTTATTGGCAAATGTGTTGAAAAACGGCAATTCTTAAATTACAACTTTAAAAAATTATTTCTTTGTTAGTTTGCAACCGATTTTCGATTTTATAGATTTTTTTGAAAGGTATAAGTCTTACCTTTTAAACAAAACAAAAATATTAAAAATCGATCAAGAATTGGCTGAGCTACGATCGTTTAAGTTAAAAAAAATCCAATTTTTTGAAAAATTTGTCATGTTTTTTATACTCTAAGTTGAAAGTGCATCATTAAACAATTTTTTTTTTATTTTTGTATAAAAGCATAGTAAAGTAGCTTTCCAAAACACCAAAAACCATAACAATCGGTTAAAAAATGAATGAGTTATGCTAAGTTTCGTGATAGAACATTTTTAATTTTTTTCAGAAATGCTTGTAATTCAGGTATTATTCATAAATCTTATTGCTAGTAGTAATTTTATGTGCCTATGCATATAAACAAGAGATGGTAACATAATTAGATTTGTGCGTGATTGACACATGATCACAAGTGAGCGTGATTGAAAATCAATTTTACTCACGTCGTTGTAAGTGAGTGTCAGTGGAATAAAAAAGTGTGAGTGAAATAAAAAAAATTTCAGAACCCGTTCTGAAATTTTCCATTTTTTTAAAAAGTCAATTTATAAAAAATCCGGCCACATTTGCTTTTTTTTTGTAAATTTTTTTTAAAGATTAGATGTTTGTCTAAGAGATGGTCACGTGAGTGAATTTTAACTTTCATAATAATTTTTCTTCTAACACTCACTCACAATCACGTGTGTAAATTTAATACAACTCACACTCACGTACGCCGATGCAAGAGTCACTCACGCTAACGTTGGCTCACACTCACGATATTCTTATTTATACTAAAAATAATTTCAAAAATCTTTCAAAATTTTCAGCAAAGTCTAAAATTATACATTTGTTTTGATTTTTTCGGGACGAAATCTGAAGTTAAGCTAAATTTTACATTTTTTTTGTTGCTTTTTTTTGGAATGAAAGGAAATATGAAGAGAAAATAAATCACGCAAACTCACGCAAAAAAATCAACTCACGCTCACTCTTTCACGCAATAATCTTTCTCGCACTCACTCACAATCACGTGAGTAAAATTGAATTCAGTCACACTCACGCTCTTATCTGCTCATGTTCCCATCTCTAGTTTGTCTATCCACACAAAAAAATTGTAATGTGTTTTTTTCGTTATTTTCGAAAAATCGCATTTGAATTTTGAATTTCATGACAATTTGGTAATTTGCTTGGTTCAACGTAGCGTATGACTAATGCAAATATTAAATAGTTATTCGCTACGTTGAAACAAGAAAATACAAGCAAATTACAAAATTGTTAAGAAAATTAATATTCAAATGCGATTTTCTGAAAAAACATATGTCTGAATTTATTTGTGTGGATAGACAAACATCTAAGCTTAAAAAAAAGTGGCCGGGTTTTTGATTAATTGACTTTTTTTAAAAATGCAAAAATTTCAGAACTAAATCGGAAAAAATTCAGAAAATCGCATTTGAATATTAATTTTCATAACAATTTTGTAATTTGCTTGTATTTTCTTGTTTCAACGAAGTGAATGACTACTAAATATTTGCATTAGTCACACGCTTCGTTGAACCAAGCAAATTACCAAATTGTCATGAAATTCAAAATTCAAATGCGATTTCTCGAAAATAACGAAAAAAACACATTACATTTTTTTTGTGTGGATAGACAAACTAGAGATGGGAACATGAGCAGATAAGAGCGTGCGTGGGACTGAATTCAATTTTACTCACGTGATTGTGAGTGAGTGTGAGAAAGATTATTGCGTGAAAGAGTGAGCGTGAGTTGATTTTTTTGCGTGACTTTGCGTGATTTATTTTCTCTTCATATTTCCTTTCATTCCAAAAAAAGCAACAAAAAAAAATGTAAAATTTTGCTTAACTTCAGATTTCGTCCCAAAAAAATCAAAACAAATGTAAAATTTTAGATTTTGCTGAAAATTTTGAAAGATTTTTGAAATTATTTTTAGTATAAATAAGAATATCGTGAGTGTGAGTCAACGTTAGCGTGAGTGACTCTTGCATCGGCGTACGTGAGTGTGAGTTGTATTAAATTTACACACGTGATTGTGAGTGAGTGTTAGAAGAAAAATTATTATGAAAGTTAAAATTCACTCACGTGACCATCTCTTAGACAAACATCTAATCTTTAAAAAAAATTTACAAAAAAAAAACAAATGTGGCCGGATTTTTTATAAATTGACTTTTTTAAAAAATGGAAAATTTCAGAACGGGTTCTGAAATTTTTTTTTATTTCACTCACACTTTTTTATTCCACTGACACTCACTCACAACGACGTGAGTAAAATTGATTTTCAATCACGCTCACTTGTGATCATGTGTCAATCACGTACAAATCTAATTATGTTACCATCTCTTGTTTATATGCATAGGCACATAAAATTACTACTAGCAATAAGAATTATGAATAATACCTGAATTACAAGCATTTCGGAAAAAAATTAAAAATGTCCTATCACAAAACTTAGCATAACTCATTCATTTTTTAACCGATTGTTATGTTTTTTGGTGTTTTGGAAAGCTACTTTACTATACTTTTATACAAAAATTAAAAAAAAAAATTGTTTAATGATTCACTTTCAACTTAGAGTATAAAGAACATGACAAATTTTTCAAAAAATTGGATTTTTTTTAACTTAAACGATCATAGCTCAGCCAATTCTTGATCGATTTTTAATATTTTTGTTTGGTTTAAAAGGTAAGACTTATACCTTTCAAAAAAATCTATAAAATCGAAAATCGGTTGCAAACTAACAAAGTAATAATTTTTTAAAGTTGTAATTTAAGAATTGCCGTTTTTCGACACATTTGCCAATAAAAAACGTGCTTACCGAAGTGATCCAGAAAAACTATGAGTATATCAGTACTTTATGGACTCCAACCAACCCGAATTTTCATATGAGAACCCCTGCATTTTTTTGGTGTAGCACAGTGTTATTATTGCCATTTAGTCCGTTAAATATTTAAATAGAACCCAAAAACTGTTGCAGCTAAAAGCTGCATGTTACAAAATATAGAAAGTTATCGATTACTCTATCTTTCTCTGTCTAACCAAACTCCTAAAATTTCCAATATCAGATAAAATCAAAGTATTGTAGATACTGTTTCCGACGAAAAGAATGGCATAACCTCCTCTTATATTTTCAACCATCGAACTGGTAAGGTTCTCCAATCACACTTTGTGTTAATAAAGAATATTCCAATTTCACTAATTATTCCATGTGTTTTCTTTCTTTTGTTTCATTTGGGATATTATTTGTTCACAAATTTCTGAGTCACAAAATTATCAGTAATTTTGTTTTGATTCAGAGTGCCACTCCATTACTCCAGATTTCTACATACATCCAAACAACTAAGGTTGAGTTAAACAATTGCTAATGCGCTAAATGAAGTTTACAAGATATTTTTGCTAACATGCTAATCTCAACTAAAAATTTGCTAAAAGTTAGCTAAACAGCATTAGCAAAAACAAATTAGTAAATCTACTAATGTATTATTTTGAGTGTATATGTATGTCATACTCCTTCAAAAACTATTTTTTTAAATGTTGGGTTCGGCAGAACTTTGCAAAATTGGACGAAGTTCATGTATGGGTTCAGTCTGAAAAAGTCGTTCGGTTGGACAATAATGATCATACATCATCAAGATTGGTTATAATTTTTGTATTCTATAGGCGAATATGAACGGCACTAAAGTAAACAACCAAATTTAGAAAAAAATTCGAACACTCTGACGGCATTGCTGTCAGAGCTGCGAAGGATTTCATCCCTTAATAAGATTTGGTATTCTGAATTTAACTTTAATGATTGCATTCCCCGATCACAATTTATCGAATGAATTTACATTTGATTTTAAAATATAGAATGAATTCGGTTTCTTTTTCATTCGACTTTGAAATTGAATGCGTAAGTTTTTATAAATTCGATTTTTAAAAGTCTCATGAATAATAAATAAATGAAATAAAGAATGCATTCAGTTTTTAAAATTCTCATAAACAAGAATTCGATTTAATGGTAAAAACCGAATCCATTCCAAGAAATACTGTATTCAGTGACTAAAAATCGAATGTATTTTATTTGTGAATTCATTCGAAAAGTGGTTAATTCTTCGAAGCTTTGATTATCCTAAAGTCCAAAGTATATTTTTAAAATAGTCGGTAGTTTTTATTAAGAAATCAGTGTCATAAATTAGTACAAATTATTTATATTTGAAAAAATTTCAATTAATAGACGTTTTATGGGAAAAAATACAAAAAAAAAATTACATACAAATTCATGTATGACAATGTATGATTATGTACTAGAGTTGTCAACCGATTAAGAATAATTCGATTAATCGATCAAACAAAACCAGATTCTTGTTCGATTAATTTAAAAATGACGATTTTCGAACAACGAATAAATCGATTAATTTATGTCAATTAATCGAACAATTATTTTTTTTTACCCTCCACCTACGGTATCAAAATATCGGTCTAGGACCCCATAAAATATATATATTATTGATCAGTGATCGATTCTAAGACATTCAAGTGATGTCCGTCCGTCCGTCTGTTGAGGGCACAATACAGTCCAAAACAAAAGAGCTATACTCCTGAAGTTAGGCACGATTATGTCTTATGGTAATAGGCTTGGTAAGTTCGGAGCCAAAATCCGACGACGGGGAAATGTTTCCCCTTAAAGAACTAAAACCCTACCAGAAAACAATTTTTTTACATGTTTTTTTCTATATTTGTTCAACAAATTAAATATTTTATGTGCATTGACCTACATTTGGACCAAGATGATAAGGAATGCTGTTTTTTCGGCCCGCCCACTTTTAACGGCGTGTTTATAGAAAATAATACAAAATAATGACAAAAGTGTGTTTTTAAGCGTTAATATCGTAATAAATGAATTTTTAAACATTTATATGATGAGGGAAAAGGTGTCCTCCAACGTTCCTCGCCGACTCCCCAACTTAAAAAACTTAAAACTTAATAAAAATATTTTTTAATAAACACTTTTTTCATTCGTTATTCTCATCGATTAATCGAATAATTTTTTAGTTTTAATCGTTTGATCGAACGAACAAAAACAATTATTTGAATTAATCGAACAAAGTTGAAAGGCGAATAATTGACAACTCTAATACATATGAGGCATTCCACACCAAATGTCCCGCTACAGAAAAACATGTGTCCCGTAAATTTCTGAATAGGTTGTTTGGATAGCCCTATATGTAACTAAGAAAATTGCATTTTTGGTTTTTAAAATTTTCGAAAACTGGGCTTAGGAGGCGTGGTCAAATATTGGAAAAATTGTAAAATTTGTGGCGAGTTGCCTTGATTAAATATTTATCACATTAATACGGAATGCACCACAATGTCAAAAATTTACGTTCTTATATAGTTTTGTATGGGCTATCGATTAAAATTTTTTGTTTTGGAAAATTTTCAGAACCCGTTCTGAAATTTTCCATTTTTTAAAAAAGTAAATTTATCAAAAATCCGGCCACTTTTTTTTTTCTTTTTTATTTATTTTTTTAAAAGTTTAGATGTTTGTCCATCCACACAAAAAAAAATCAGAAACACGTTCATCTTTTTTTTCGAGAAAATCGCATTTGAACTTTAAATTTCATAACAATTTTGTTATTTGCTTGTATTTCTTTGTTTTAAAGTTGCGAATGAGTAATATTAATTGCATAAATATTCGTCATACGCTCTGTGGACACAAGAAAATACAAGCAAATTACAAAATTGTTATGAAATTTAAAATTCAAATGCGATTTTCTCGAAAAAAACGAAAAATACATTTCTGATATTTTTTGTGTGGATGGACAAACATCTAAACTTTAAAAAAAAAAATTTAAAAAAAAAAAAAAAGTGGCCGGATTTTTGATAAATTGACTTTTTTAAAAAATGGAAAATTTCAGAACGAGTTCTGAAAATTTTTCTTGGAAAAAAATTTTATTTGATAGCCCATACGAAACTATATAAGAATGTACATTTTTAAGACTGTGGTGCATTTCGTTTTAATGTGATAAATATTTAGTCAAGGCAACTCGCCACAAATTTGACCATTTTTCCAATATTTGACCACGTCTCCTTAGCCCAGTTTTTGAAAAATTGAAAAACCGAAAACGCAATTTTCTAAGGTCCATATAGGGCTATCCATACAAGCTGTTCAGAAGTTTATGGTACACGTGTTTTTTTTTCGCTGGACATTTGGTGTGGAATGCCTCATATGTATGTGAAATAGTTTATTTATTTTCATTGCTAATAAAATACATAAAATACATTAGAGTGACTCAAAACAAAAATTTGTTGATGTACTCCCTCAAAATTAACTTTGACATGTTTTATAAAGATTCCCAAAATATTTCGGCTCTAGCGATTATCTCCCGTGAGCTAAACCGCGTCAAAAAATGGTTAAAAACAGTATTTTTCAATTCGGAAAAATTTTTAGAAATTCTTTAATTTTGCATTAAAACATTTTAAAAATCTGACGATAGACTTGAGAAAACGAGACGTTTAGGTCAGTGTTTTGATGCTTTTCAATTCGATTTTAATGAAAATTTAAATAATTGGCCATTTTTTGTCCGATTTAAATTTCCAATACGTTGTTTGCAAGGTGTTGACCGCCGCTTGGAGTGTTAGTCAAAAATTAACCCTTAACTGCGCTGTATTACATATTTATACCCTCCACTCTAGTGATAGAGGGTATATATAAGTTTGTCATTCCATTTGTAACACAACGAAATATTGGCCTACACTAAAAAAAAAAACTATAAAGTTAGCAAAAAAAGCTTGTAAACCTACAAGAAAATTTGCTGATTTTGAACCCACAATTTTTTTGGTAAAGTTAGCAAAAACGTTTTGCTAAAAATTAGTTAACTGAAATAATTTTATTTGATTTTTTCTGTAAGTACAGATCGAGCACGGGCTCAAATTATATTTATTATAAGGGTTCAAGTTGAAAAAATGCAGAAGAAAAATTGAATTTCTAAAAATTATAGACATTTCTGGTATTTCCTATACCGGTTTCAAACACCCCAGTTAGTGTCATCTTCAGTAGGATTTTAAATGTCGGTTTGTCTTGTTAATGAAAACTGTTTTTTATATATGTGAATAATTTTTATTTCAACTTAGTTTATACACATTTGAGGACCCCATTGGGTTCGGACCCAATAGGTCCAGACCCCGATGGGCCTAGACCTAGTTGGGTTCCTTTAAAAGCGTCATAGTTTTTGATCCAAAATTTGTGTCCGTTTCGCTCTACCTTGCTTAGTTTTTGAGATACGTGATTTTAGCGGATGACTGGGGCCTTGAGAATTAAAAAACTCGATAACTTCAAAAATATTACTCGGAGAGCTTTTGGTTATTTTGCGGTCTTGTTCTACGTGTTGAGAGCTACAAAAATTCTTTTGGACTTTTTGTTGTGTCGGCAATATTTACCGAGATATGAGCATTTTAAAATTTTCGGGAATGCTAACTTCTTTGGATCCAAAGTTAGGTCCCATTAGGGTCCACACATGTGAAGAGGAACCGCGAAAGTATGGAGTTTCTAAGAACCAAAAATGCCCTCCATTTTGCTCTATCTGGCTTAGTTTCCGAGATAGCGCCATTTTAAGTTTTCTGAAAATAAAAAAAAAATTTACCATTTATTTTTGCTAATGTTAGAAAAAAATCTTGTAAAAATGTTGTCAACTCAATTTCAAATTTAGCAAAAGAAATTAGTTCAAAGTTTGTTAAAAATTGCTAATGTGCTAAATGAAGTTTACAAGAATTTTTTGCTAACATGCTAATCTCAACTAAAAATTTGCTAAAAGTTAGCTAACTAGCAGTAGCAAAAAAAAATTAGTAAATCTACTAACGTATTTTTTTGAGTGCACTCAAAAAAAAAAAAATTTAAAGTTAGCAAAAAAAGCTTGTAAACTTACAGGAAAATTTGCTGATTTTGAACCCACAATTTTTTTGCTAAAGTTAGCAAAAATGTTTTGCCAATAATTAGTTAACTGATTTTTTTTTTGAACTTAGTGCTTACACATTTGAGGACCCCATTGGGTTCGGACCCATTAGGTCCAGACCCAGATGGGCCTAGACCTAGTTGGGTTTCATAAAAATCGTCATAGTTTTTGATCCAAAATTTGTGTCCGTTTCGCTCTACCGTGCTTAGTTATTGAGATACGTGATTTTAGGGGATCACTGGGGTCTTGAGAATTAAAAAACTCGATAACTTCAAAAATATTACTCGGAGAGCTTTTGGTTATTTTGCGGTCTTGTTCTACGTGTTGAGAGCTACAAAAATTCTTTTGGTCTTTTTGTTGTGTCGGCAATATTTACCGAGATATGAGCATTTTTAAATTTTCGGGAATGCTAACTTTTTTGGATCCAAAGTTAGGTCCCATTAGGGTCCACACATGTGAAGAGGACCCTCGAAAGTATGGAGTTTCTAAGAACCAAAAATGCCCTCCATTTTGCTCTACACTCAAAAAAATACGTTAGTAGATTTACTAATTTTTTTTTTGCTAATGCTAGTTAGCTAACTTTTAGCAAATTTTTAGTTGAGATTAGCATGTCAGCAAAAAATTCTTGTAAACTTCATTTAGCACATTAGCAATTTTAAACAAGCTTTGAACTAATTTCTTTTGCTAAATTTTAAATTGAGTTGACAACATTTTTACAAGATTTTTTGCTAATATTAGCAAAAGTGAATTGTATTTTTTTTTTATTTCTCTTATTTTTTCTCTCCATTGTTCTTTTTTTCTTGTGCGCGGAATTTTTTAGAACAATTCAGTACAAGCAAAAGCGTTGATCGTGGCGGTCGCGATTACGGCATTTTATAAATAAATATAATATTTTTAATTTTATATTAAATGTAAACAATATATTTTGAAGTAATTGTTTGTTTATTTAATAATTGTTTCTCCATAAGTATTGATCACAAAAAACAAATATGTATATAATTCGGGGTTGTTTTTTTATATTGTGTGTTTTTACGAATGTGTTTGGCTTTACATTTGATGTACCTACTTATTTCCTTATGCATGTATATTAGGGTGGGGCGATTAGTAAGGAAGGAAAAAAATCTTAATGGGCGCTTCGCGTTTCTGATTCTTGGGATTGTACTGAGCAAAAAAGTCAACTAGACCATACGTCTACGGTGAAAATCGAGCCTCCCGATTTTGACTTGATGTTTTTTCTCAGACTTTATTTTTTTTGGAAAATTTGCAAATTTTCTTGGGCTCATATTTCGTAAAATATTTGAAATTTTGACTTATTTTCAAAAGTAAAGTTGTAGCTATTGTCTCGGACTACAATTATATGAACATATTACTTAGCAAAAACTTCGTTTTCATGGTCAAAAAGTCGAAAATTCACCACTTTTTGTATTTTTTTTTTTTGGATATTTTGGCCTATAACAGCCAAACCATTGAGATTTTCGATCCAATACTAAGACCAAAATTGTAGCCAAGACAATAGTTAAGAGCTCTCTAGTACATCGCAAAAGCATTAGAACGCTCCTTCAGGCAGTTTTGGCCTTGTGACATACAGTTTAAGGATGAGCGAGGTGAAACCATTATTATGGATAAAAGAAAAGTGAGCCGAGAGCGTGAAAAATCGAGACACGATATTTTACAAGCAAATCACAATGGTGAATCGTTGATCGCTTTTTCGTTTGATGGTCGCAAAAATGATTCATTAACTCGGGAGAAAATTAATGAAGAATATCACACTACAATGCGAACAGAACCACACCTAGTAGTAATACGTGAACCACATTTGTCACTAATTGGCTATGTGAATTTATAAGGCAAAGTCCAAAGCGAAACAAGCCGAATTGATTGAATTTTTCAAATCTAAAAATCTTTCACTTGAAAATTTAATTGCCGTCTGTAGTGACGGTGAGGTGGCAAACACTGGCACATCTGGAGGTGTATTGCGTCTCATCGAACGCTATCTAGATAGACCAATACATTGGTTTATCTGTTTACTTCATTTTAACGAATTACCGTTCCGACATCTGTACAACGCTGTCGAAAAATCGGCCACTACTGGACCGACAAAAAGCACTGGATCGTTAGCTCAAAGGATAGATATTTGCAATACATTACAAGTAAATATCATAACTTTATGTACTTCTTTCTCTATACGATATAGTTTTGTAATTTTTTTATTTAAATAATCTAAACATTTTTCAGGTTATCGAAAATTTTCAACTTATTCCACTTGAACACATTCCTCCAATGAGTACAGATGCTGAAAATCAACTTTCCACGGACGTTAAATATCTATACCAAATTGCCCAAGCCGTTTCAAATGGTAGTTGCTCACTTAATCTTGCAAACATCAAACCTGGACCAGTAGGACATTCGAGATGGATAACAAAAGTTAGTAGATTGCTCCGTGTGTATATTGCGACAGAAAATCCATCACAAAATTTACAAATTTTAGCAAGGTACATCATGAAAGTGTATGTTCCCATGTATTTCAATGTCAAATACTACAATTCGGCTGTATACGGTAGTGCTCTGCTTGGAAAATTCATCCAGTGGACGCAATATTTACCAGACAACTTACGTAACGTCATAAATCCCGTAATACAGAATAATTCCTATTTCGCACACAGTGAAAATGTTTTGTTGAGCATGTTATACGATGATTGTAAAGAAATTCGTACATTGGCACTCAAAAAAATATTGTATATTCGCGACAACGTATGCGATTTAACTGAGCTTCACGAACATGTAAAACCAAACATCAATTTTGATTGTACGCATTTTGTTCACATGATCGATTTAGAGGACAAAGCATTGTTATTTGAACCGCCATTTACCAGGAAAATTCCGTATGAGCATTTACAACAATACCTCGAATGTGTAGATGATGAAGAACCACCATTTCCAGACCCACTAATACCTTGTCATATTCAAGGTACGGAGCGTCATGTCCAGCTACTAGCTAGTGTTGCTAAGCGCTCAATCGACAAAAACCGTGAAGGTATAATGGCATCTGTATCTGAAGGCCGAAAGAAAGCGCCTCGTATGGAATCTCGAAAAGATTTGGAAGGCAATCTTTGAATGAAAAATACACTAAATTGGAATTCTTCTTGATTCATACCTTGTCTCTACCAATACAATTACTTTGTACTTTAAATGAATTTTCAAAATAAATATTGAACAAAAATATTGAAAAAAAAACATTATATTTTTGGATAAAAAAAGTGGAAAAAATAAGAAATAGAACATTTTTATGATTTTGCGCTATGAACAACTGAAAATGGTAATTTATCAATATTTTCACAAAAAATTTGCACTTTCACAAGGCCAAAACTGCCTGAAGGAGCGTTCTAATGCTTCTGCGATGTACTAGAGAGTTCTTAACTATTGTCTTAGCTACAATTTTTGTCTTAGTATTGGATCGAAAATGTCAATGGTTTGGCTGTTATAGGCCAAAATATCCAAAACAAATTACAAAAAGTGGTGAATTTTCTACATTTTCGACTTTTTGACCATGAAAACGAAGTTTTTTCTAAGTAATATGTTCACAGAAATTGTAGCCCGAGACAATAGCTACAACTTTACTTTTTAAAATAAGGCAAAATTTCAAATAGTTTACGAAATATGAGCCCAAGAAAATTTGCAAATTTTCCCAAAAAATAAAGTCTGAGAAAAAACTTCAAGTCAAAATCGGGAGGCTCGATTTTCACCGTAGACGTATGGTCTAGTTGACTTTTTTGCTCAGTACAATCCCAAGAATCAGAAACGCGAAGCGCCCATTAAGATGTCCAAATCGCCCCACCCTAATGTATATTCCTTAAAAAAGGATCGATACAAACAAAAAAATAACGATGCAAACAAAAAACCCAAATATTAAAAATCTTTATATGTTAAAGAAATATGGCGTGAAAACCCAACGTACATTTATGATGACTTGTCCTACTTGTGTTTTTTATGATGATCGTTGAATCCTCAATATACATAGCAGGTAACTTCTTCATATTATTAGTTTTTTTTTATAATTTATATTTTTTTACTGTGTTTTAAATTTCAGACAATTTTTTGTTTGGCGTTTTCAACATTCAAATACGTTTTTATGACGGTATTTTTTTCCTTAAACAACTCTATCATTGATAATTTTTTTTATTTTCTTTTTTGTTTTAGTATTGCTTTGTAATGGAAAAAAATGTAGAAAATCATGCCATCATAAACAATAATCAAAAATTAAGGTAAATACAATCAGATTTTTGTTTAATATTTTATCATTTATAATAAAGAATTTCGTTTTTTCTAATTTCAGAAACATATAATAATACATGGCCCGTTCATCATTTGCCGATGTGTACATTTTATAAAATAAAAACATGTTTATGCATGTACAACACACCCTCATTTCAAATAAAAAGTATAGATTTTTTTCAAAATAATTGAAATTTCATTTTACTAAAATTTTAGCAAAAAAAGTGGTAAATTTCAGCAAATCGGTTTTCAAATCCATTCTACTAAAATTTTACTAGATTTTGTGGTAAAAGCTACAGTTTTTCCTGCTAATTTCAGTTAACTAATTTTTAGCAAAACATTTTTGCTAACTTTACCAAAAAAATTGTGGGTTCAACATCAGCAAATTTTCTAGTAAGTTTACAAGCTTTTTTTGCTATCGTTACAGTTTTTTTTTGAGTGTATCTGGCTTAGTTTCCGAGATAGCGCCATTTTAAGTTTTCTGAAAATAAAAAAAAATTTACCATTTATTTTTGCTAATGTTAGCAAAAAATGTTGTAAAAATGTTGTCAACTCAATTTCAAATTTAGCAAAGGAAATTAGTTCAAAGTTTGTTTAAAATTGCTAATGTGCTAAATGAGGTTTACAAGAATTTTTTGCTAACATGCTAATCTCAACTAAAAATTTGCTAAAAGTAAGCTAACTAGCATTAGCAAAAAAAAAATTAGTAAATCTACTAACGTATTTTTTTGAGTGTAGAGTGGAGGGTATAAATATGTAATACAGCGCAGTTAAGGGTTAATTTTTGACTAACACTCCAAGCGGCGGTCAACACCTTACAACGTATTGGAAATTTAAATCGGACAAAAAATGGCCAATTATTTAAATTTTCATTAAAATCGAATTGAAAAGCATCAAAAAACTGACCTAAACGTCTCGTTTTCTCAAGTCTATCGTCAGATTTTTAAAATGTTTTAATGCAAAACTAAAGAATTTCTAAATATCTATTGCAGCGGTTACCAACCTATGGTACGCGTACCACTAGAGGGTACGCGAAACTGTCCGCGGGGGTACGCAAAATTTAAGTAATTTGGACATTCGTTTTAGATTAACCTTTCAATGCTGGTTCCGCATCTGGCTTCCAAAGTTTTCCATAACGTCAGGTTTTTAAGAAAGATGAGGCAAAGTTCACAAAAAACGTATTTTCGTGCATTTTAGAGAGCATTTTTTTGCGATATTTTGAGATCTGACCACCTGTTTTCGATTAACCTTTCGATGCTGATTCCAAATATGGTTCCCAAATTTTTCTATGATGTCAGGTTTTTTGGAAAATGTATGTCAAAGTTCTCAAAAAACGTGTTTTTTTGGCATTTTTGAAACGGGTTGTGATAGAGTGGAAATTTTGGTACCATTTTGTTAAGCTCAAAATGCCCTTTCATTGTATATCGTCCATTCCACTAGACATTTGGTAATTTTAGGCATTTTTTGACCGATGGTCGTCCGATTTTTGTTATTTTTTTCATACAGATACTCTATGGAGCCGATTTCAAATTACATCCATCAGATCGAAAATATTTGAAAAACTCGCTATTTTATTCACGATTTTCGTTTTTAAAAAAGACAAAAAAATTCAAAATCTGTGTAACTTTGAGCAGCTGTATTTGCTAAACTACTTATCGCATTTTAACAATCCATAGCGCATACGAATTGTTTGTAAGTCTATTTTGATATCTTATAAACTGAAAAAATGTCGATGGTTTAAAAGTGCATTTTATGTGCAATTCTGAAATACCAACATATTTGCGGTCATTAAATGCAAAGGATAGACAAAAATACCTTTCTAATGTGCATAAAAACAATGAGATACGATTAGTACTTTTGAAAATATAACGGTTTAAAAACATGTCTTTTTACATGATTTTGGTATAATTTGAAATATAAAATTTTTTATAAGGGAAACTTAAGGAAGTATTTTAAAAAAAAAAATATTAAAAATATCACACATTCTCGGTCCATTGTAATGAAAACATTTTTTTGTAGCAAAAATCCTAAATTTTACAAATATGCTAATTAAAAAAAAAATTAAAAGGGGTAGAAGTTTCGCAAAATGCACTTCAAAACTGCGTTTGCATATAAAATGCACTTTTGAACCACCGATATTTTTTCAGTCTATAAGATTTCTAAATAGACTTACATACCATTCGTGTGCGCTATGGATTGTTAAAATGCGATAAGTAGTTTAGAAAATACAGCTGCTCAAAGTTACACAGATTTTGCATTTTTTTGACTTTTTTAAAAACGAAAATCGTGAATAAAATCGCGAGTTTTTCGAATATTTTCGATCTGATGGATGAAATTTGAAATTGGCTCCATAGAGTATCTGTATGAAAAATATAACAAAAATCGGAAGAACCTCGGTCAGATTTTTTAAAATGACTCATGGAATGGACGATATACGAGGGTGTTTCAGTCGAAAAGTCACGGAATTGTTGATATGCCCTTGTATTAACAAAAAAAAAAAAACATTAAAAAAAAAAATTAAAAAACATTATATATTTCCACCCTCTGTTTTTTTTAAACTTTTTTTAAGAGTTCAAAAAACGTCCGTTGTTTAAATTTTTGGTGTAGAAACGACTGGTGAAATCAGATTTGCAATATTTTTAAAAAGGAGCGAAAATTTTACCAAAAAAATACCACCAATGTTTTGATTTCCCGAAATCCTTCAAAAAAATGATAATACCCGCAGATCAAAAATTTCAAAAATAACTCTAATATTTATATGATAAGTTTTTTAACGAAAACATAAAACTCGTTAGGGGGTACGCGGCTGACAAAATTAAAAATTAGGGGTACGCGAGCCAAAAAGGTTGGTAGCCGCTGATCTATTGTATTTGGTAATGCATTGGACAAACAAATTTTTTCGAACTGAAGAATACTGTTTTTAACCATTTTTTGACGCGGTTTAGCTCACGGGAGATAATCGCTAGAGCCGAAATATTTTGGGAATCTCCAGAAAACATGTCAAAGTTAATTTTGAGGGGGTACATCAACAAATTTTTGTTTTGAGTCACTCTAATGTAGGGTTGCCATCCGTCCTCTTTTCCTCGGACACCGACCTCTTTTTTAGGGCGTCCGGGGCAGTCCTACTTCTTTTTTAGAAAGTGTCCGGGGTTGTCCCACTTTTTTCACTTTACCCGATAACATTTTTTTTATTAAGTACTTTTAAACTTTTGAATTATTTTCATCGCCATATTTTCGCTTATCAGCAGTAATGTCAACTTTTTGAGAACAAAACGCACAAAAATTAAAAAAAAAACGCTTCAAATTAATTATATTTCGAGTAAAAATTCACTCTACACTGATAGAAATTTGTACACGACAACAATGAAAATCTACATTAATGTTATGAAAAATAACGTTAAAAAGGAACCTATGTAGGGTTTCATAGAATTAATGAAATAGGTATCATTAAATGTAATTGCAAGAACAAGTTTCATTAAATTAATGAAAATTGTTCATACAAAATATAAATTGTATTTATGAAAATTTTACATTATTTTAATGAAAAAAGTATTTAATTCTAATGAAATACTTTCATTGAATAAATCCTACTTTTTATTTTTGAAATGAAATACTTTCATTCAATAAATGCTACTTTTATTATACCCTCCACTCTAGTGATAGAGGGTATATATAAGTTTGTCATTCCGTTTGTAACACATCGAAATATTGGTCTAGGACCCCATAAAGTATATATATTCATGATCCTTGATCGATTTTAAGTCGATCTAGCGATGTCCGTCCGTCCGTCCGTCCGTCCGTCTGTCTGTCTGTCTGTCCGTTGAAAACACGCTAACTTTTGAAAGACTTTACGGAGGCTCCTGAAGTTTGACATATATGTTCTCCATTTACCGGGTCAGGTTGGTATTGCAATCCAGCGAAATCGGTCAAGTGGTTCAAAAGTTATGAGCAAAAGAGTAAATTTCGGCAAGGGTATTTTTCGAATTTACAAGATTAAAACCAATTTAACTTTCGAAAGACAATTCTGAGGGGGCTGAAGCTTAGCATATATATTTGTCGTTCCCCAAGGCTGTTTGGTTTTGAATTTCAGCAAAAACGGTTCAGTGGTTCAAAAGTTATAAGCAAAGCACTGAATTTCAGATTTGTTTCACCTTAAACTGTTGAAAACTCGTTAAACAAGTTTTAGAAGCATGTTGAAATACCAGTTTTTTAAAACTTGTTGTTGTTTGTTTTCTTGTCGTGGGGTGCAGTTTAGTTGTTAGACAAGTAAATATTTGTTATTGTTTTGATATTGTTTTTGTAACTGTATGTAACGGTGTATAGTAAGAATTTTTGGAAAAAAATCAAATGAAGTAAAATAAAAAGTGGGAAATATGTGAAATATTTTTTATACCCTCCACTCTAGTGATAGAAGGTATATATAAGTTTGTCATTCCGTTTGTAACACATCGAAATATTGGTCTAGGACCCCATAAAGTATATATATTCATGATCCTTGATCGATTTTAAGTCGATCTAGCGATGTCCGTCCGTCCGTCCGTCTGTCTGTCTGTCTGTCCGTTGAAAACACGCTAACTTTTGAAAGACTTTACAGAGGCTCCTGAAGTTTGACATATATGTTCTCCATTTACCGGGTCAGGTTGGTATTGCAATCCAGCAAAATCGGTCCAGTGGTTCAAAAGTTATGAGCAACAGAGTAAATTTCGGCAAGGGTATTTTTCGAATTTACAAGATTAAAACCACTATAACTATCGAAAGCCAATTCTGAGGGGGCTGAAGCTTAGCATATATATTTGCCGTTCCCCAAGGCTGTTTGGTTTTCAATTTCAGCAAAATCGGTTCAGTGGTTCAAAAGTTATAAGCAAAGCACTGAATTTCAGATTTGTTTCACCTTAAACTGTTGAAAACTCGATAAACAAGTTTTAAAAGCATGGTGAAATACCAGTTTTGTAAAACTTGTTGTTGTTTGTTTTATTGTCGTGGGGTGCAGTTTAGTTGTTAGACAAGTAAATATTTGTTATTGTTTTGTTATTGTTAGTGTAACTGTATGTAACGGGGAAAAATCAAATAAAGTATGTGTATGATTGAATGTTAATTTGTTTTTGGTTTTTAAAGAAAAGGATGGTAATATAAAAAGAGGAAAATAGGAATGTGAAATAGTTTTTTTTTGTATTACATATACATAGGTATAAAACAACAAAAATATTTTACAAAGTAATTTGTTACTCAAAGAAATTGTACACTAAAAAAATATTTACACTCAAAAAAAATGTTACACTCAAAAAAAAAATGTACACATTATTATTTTTTTTTTTTTTTGAATGAAATGGCAGACTCAAAAAAATTTTGACAGTCAAAAAAATTTTACACTCAAAAAAATTTGATTGATTAAGAGAAAGTTTGACTCAAAATTATATACATATTTCTAATAAAAAATTTGTAATGCAATTTTTTTTAATTTTTTTTAGAAAATTACTATCAGATAACATTGTGGAGGGTATTCATAGATTCGACCAAGCCGAATTTAATTTTTCTACTTGTTTTTAAAATGAAATATATTTATAAAATTGTAAAGATGTTTTTATAAAATTAAAAATAATAAAAATGGTTTTCACTTTGTTTTCTCGCACAAAATTTTACTCCACCCTTAAATTGTAATACGTAATTAAAGCCACGAACTAATATAAGACAACACGAATTTAGTAAATAGAAAAATAATAATTTATTTATTTTTTTAATTTCATAAAAAAGTCTGAAAAAATCACAAAATCACCAAGTTAAAAAAACGCTTTCACATATTTTTTATTTTATCTATAGATTTCACTTAGTTTTCTCACACAATATTTTACTATAACATTTACTTTTAATACATATGTAGGTAAAACCACGAAGTAAAACAAAAAAAAAATCACGCTGTGATCAGCTGTTTTTGCGCGCGTAAACTAACAGACTAAACAGACGCGACACGACAGGTGTCAAAAAATAACATTTTGTAAATAAAACTTAATGAAATTTTTTAATGAATCTACGAAATCTAATGAATCAAAATTAATGAAAATCGTGCACTATAAGTATGAAATTTCATTCAGCATATGAAATATTTCATTGTTGTAGTGAAACAAGGTTAATGAATTGCATTCATTAGCGATATGAAGCGTTTTTCTATCAGTTTAGGTAGTGCGAAAATAACTACGTTAGCATCAATTCTTATCAGCTGTTGTGTGTTTTAAAGTTTGCTCTCCGAAAAAAGATTTGTATATCAAAAATTTCCATTACAAATTTAAAAAAAAAATGCCGCAGAGTTTTGTACTCTTGCCCAAAAAATTAAATCATGATAATGTTTTATTCAATGATGGGTACCAATACCTTTTCGATACCAATACCCGTTAATACCAATTCAAATTGAAAACCAATACCAATTAAAAACCAATACCTTTATTTGTGCGATACCAATACCGATAAAAAACCAATACTGATTCCCCACTACCAATACCAATTAAAAACCAATACTTTTATTCTTCAAAACCAATACCAATAAAAAACCAATACCAATTCATTTTTTCTACTTTCGTATCGGTTTTGCTTCGGTTTTTTGTATTCTTATTTTCGTTTGTTTTAATTGTGACGTCAAACATTTTTTTTCCATCACATTATTAGGTTTTACCTGACTAACGAATTGCTACAGATGTTTACAAAAGATGTTACATCGATCAGTAATCGTTTGCATGCAAAGTCATATAAAGTCATATAAAAGGAGTTAGCTACTTGAGTTTTAAAAGCCATAAAAACATAAAAAAATATTTTTTTGTCACGTTACGTGATTTTTATGACCCCTAATAAAAGTATATCTTAAAAAATTTAGACCTTTTCTGTAATGAAATTTTTTCTTTTGCAAACATTATTAATATGTGATGCACATATATTGAATGTCACTGCACTGTTCTTTGCGTTGTAAAAAAATACTAATGTCCTTTTTTGGAAATCCCAAAATTTTAATCAAGCAGTCGTTACAAAATTATATGTCACAACATCAGAATCCAGAAAAAAAAAATTGTTTTATTAGAGGCACAGTTATATTATAAAAGATTTTAAGAATGCATAATGTGCGGTTCACACTTGCTATTTTTGAGAGTTTAAGGGCTACGTGTTTAAAAAATTATTTGTTCTGTATCCATTACGTTTTTATTCAGTTACTGGTGTTTTGTTAAACAACTTGTTGTGTGAACTCCATATAAGAAAAAAAATTTGACCGTGTAATTACAAAAAGATCTAAAATCGAAAAAGGGGCCCTGCACGATAACCCATTTCAATCACTTAAAAAAATATGTGTGAAAGGATGAATTTCAGGTATATTTTGTTACAAATGTTAAGTGTCATCTTTCTGCAATTAAAAAATATCTCCCCTTTTAAGATCTGCCGGTGCTAATTTCACTAAAAAAGTACCTTTTTTCAAAAAAGGAAAAATAAAATTGAGTCTTATACCCAATTCACACCTGAGGTGAAATTTGTTCGAACGAGATTTCGATCATATGGTTGTGTATAAAATGATACAGACCATATAATCGAAATCTCGTTCGAACGAGATTTCACCTCAGGTGTGAATAGGCCTTTAGTTTTATAAAATTTCCTTTTTTTAATTTTTCTCAAAAGAGATAAAATTAAAACGCCTTAAAATATATATTTTTGTAAACCACTTTTTTAACTTTAATCATTATTATTTAAAAAAGAAGCGAAAAACAAGTTCTTCTCGCATTGGTACAGTGGATATAAATGGAATAAAAACTGACCAATAAAAATTAGGTAATTTGTTACGCATTTGAGATTATCGAAAATCAAGGAAATTTTTATTTTTTATACCCTCCAAAATATAAATATATACAAAAATGTTAGGGATTTTTAAAATTTTTCCTCCGCGCGATGAATGCTGTCAAATAGATTTATTATGATTTTTGCACTTCTTCTCCTTCTTTTATATTGATCGTGTGTGGGTAAGATTGACGATTGTACAATGGTCAATCTAACCCATACATGGGAATTTTTAATTGGCATTGAATTTTCATTGGCATTAGTTGGAACTAATGCCACTGCCAAAAAAAGCATTATCATTTATTGCCAATGAAATTTTTTGGCATTGGCATTATTTGTACTAATGCCAATGAAAAGGCACAAATGCCTAAAAAACTATTTACAATTGATAAAAAAAAATTAGAAAATTAGAAAAAGTGAATGCTCTATTGAATTAAGTATGACTTGATGCACCTTGTCTGTAATTTTTGTAAAAATAGGTACAGCCATTCTCTTGGAATGATCAATCAAAAATAAAATATTTATGTTTAAATCTCCATATACCGTTATCAAAAAAGCTAACAAATTTATACATTATTAAGGCGGGACCTTGTTTTTATTTTTTGATTAATTTATTTGACAAAAGGATGTACAACTTGTACAAAATGGGTATGGACAGTTCTTGATTCTGTTTTTTTGGTGATTTTTTAATTTTTTTTATTTAAATTTTTTAAAATTGTTCCATTTTAAATAGTTTTTCCAAAATGTTCCGCGACATAATCCAAAACTTAGGACGCCAAAATCTTCGTTGGTTTACTAGCATTAAGACGGACCTGCCCCTCTTGCCCGTTTTAAAAAATATTAATAGAAAGGGAGATGAACAAATATAAAGTTGTTAAAATGAGCATTTTATAATTGAATAAATTAATTTTATAAATTAACAATTTTTAAGTTTTTCCAAAAGTACAAACATATTTATTTCTATATTAATACTGGATAAAATGAAACCTGAATACACAAAAAACCGATTTCGAGAAAACCCGGTTACACGAAAAATAGTTTTTTATCGTATTAAAATTTGTTTTCAATACATTGAAAAAAAAAAGAAATACCGGTTAGGCAGTTTTTGAAGTAGTGTGGTACTTTTGATTACGAAGAGTTTAAAAAAGAGGGTTTTCGAAATTTTTTTTTTTTTTTTAATTTTTGGCATTTCAATTTGTGTTGACTGGCACAAGCGGGCAAGTTTTTTGTAAAGTATGGATAAAAAGGATAATTCTGGTCCAAACAGTTTTTTGAAAGGGCTTGAAACTTTCTATAACGATGAGTTTTTAAAAGGGAGTTTTCAAAAAAAAAAAAAAATCGATTTTTTTTATAAAATTTATTTTAATTCCATTTTTGAAAACGGACACAAGCGGGCAAATTTTTTGGAATCTTGGGATAGAAAGGATAATTCTGATAACGATGAGTTTAAAAATGAGGTTTCCACAATTTTTTTTTATTTATTTTTTATAAAGGGGTTTTTCAAAAAAAATTCTTCACGCAAAAATTCGACCCACTCTCTAGACACTCACTTAGAATTTTTCAACTCAACATCACGTGATTTAAAAGAAAATCACGCAAATCACGGGACCAGCGACCATCTCCAATTCAAATACATAAACAAAAGACAAGTGTCTCTTTATTTGTTTAATCTATAACATCTTTAAATTTTAATTAAAATAAAGTGCCCACCCTTGAAAAAATTTCCTTGTAGGTCTGAATCCAAAAATTTTCAAGGCACTTATTTATTACCCTAGGTTACGTTAGGTTAACCTACCCTAATATAGTCACTTAATTTAAATGAAAACCGCTCAATAATCACGTGATTTAAATAAAAATCGCTCACGTCTGAATAACGTAGTTTTTTGAGTCACGCAAATAACGGGACCACAGACAATCTTTAATTCAAATACATAAACAAAAGACAAGTGTCTCTTCATTTGATTCATCTATAACATCTGTGAATTTTATTAAAAATGAAGTGTCCACCCTGAAATAGTTTCCTTGTAGGTCCGATTTCAAAAACTTTCAAGGCACTTATTAATTACCTTAATATAGGCTTAATTTCTGAATTTCAAAAAGATCGGTTAACACGACCTGTAGAGACTTTTGGCCAAAAAACCTACCATCACGCCCCACTGTGGGGCGGACGTACGTTAAATAAATTAATATTAACGACAAAACCTTTTGCATACAAATACCAAAACCGATATAAGACAAATACCAATACTTATTAAAAACCGATACCAATTCGAGGCTAAAACCAATACCAATACCCAATACCTAAATAATGCAAAACCAATACCGAAACCTATACCAATTCAACAAAAAATGAAAACCAATACCTATACCAATACTAATATAATTTTAAAAACCAATACCAATACCAATACTTTTATCGAATTGGTACCCATCCTTGCCAGTAACTGAATAAAAACGTAATGGATACAGAACAAATAATTGTTTAAACACGCAGCCCTTAAACTCTCAAAAATAGCAAGTGTGAACCGCACATTATGCATTCTTAAATTCTTTTATAATATGACTGTGCCTCTAATAAAACAAACAACATTTTTTTCTGGATTCTGGTGTTGTGACATATAATTTTGTAACGACTCACAGTGGGTTCGATGGTACCCAAAATGGCGATTAATTCAGATAAGCAGTAGTTTTAGAATATTATATTTTTTTATTGATGACATAATATAAACACGTAAAAATACATATTTTGGAAAAAAAAAATTGGAAAAATTTTTTTTTTTTAACCTGTTAGGCGTTTTTTTGTTTTTCGGAAAAAAGGGTCATAGTTCACAATTTTTGCTGTAACTTTGGAATGAAAAGCGATAAATTAATAAAAAAAATGGAAATTAAAGTGCACATAATGTGCTGTCAAAGTAATTAAAGCAAGAACGCATAATATGTATTTATATTATTATAATTTTTTTTTTAAATCCAATTTTTGTTTTTCACAAAATCTCATAAATGTACAAATTTATCTGAAAAAAAGTGATTTATGGGAATATTATAGTTTTTTATTAAGGAATTATCATAAATACATAAAAACACTGCATTTTAGAAAAAAAAAATTTAACAAAAAAATTTTTTTTTAATCTTTTAGTCGTTTTTTATGTTTTTGGAAAAAAGCACGAATCCCTTGAACATGTAATAAAGCTACAAAAAACAAATGGAGGAGACGTTTTTTTCGCGTAGGGGGGAGGGTTTACCGGTAGACTATGGGGGACACCTTCCCCTCGCGATAAACGTTGCCAAAAAAATATATGTCAGTTTTTGCACCTAATTAATACAAATTTATCATTATTTAAATTATTTTTTCTATACACGCCCCCAAAAAGGGGCGGAACGAAAAAATTGGCATTCCTGATCCCCTTGGTTCAAATTCAGGTCGATGAACTTCATATGGCATTAAAATGTTTCATTTATTGAACAAATATACAAATAAAACTTGTAAAAAAAATATTTTTCTGGGGTAGTTTTAGTTCTTCAAGGGGGAACTTTTTCCCCCCTGGTCCGATTTTGCTCGTTCAAGAACTTAACCAGCCTATGATCATTATACATATTTGTGACAAACTTCAGGATTCTAGCTCTTGTTTTATGTACTTTATGGTGTGCTCAACAACAGACGGACGGACGGACACACGGTTAGTCACAGAATGTCTTAGAATCGATCAGTGATCAATAATATACACTTTGTTGGGTACTAGACCCATATTTCGATGCGTTACATATGGAATGACAAAGTGAGTGTAAGCCCATACTGTAGTTGAAATGTATAAACACACATATAATGGATTTGTTTAATAAATGATACCCAGACTTTTTACACAAAAATGGGAATAAAAAAAAAGGGCCGGGCATTGTCCGTACTTTTTTTTTCTTTTAAATAAAAGCTGATATCCTATACTTTTTTGAAATCCACAAAACTAAATCCAACTATTACTAACTTAATATGTGTGGCCCATTAAATATGGAAAATATCCCAATTTTGGACCCTTTTTAAAAAAATTATTAAAAACATTGAGACACAATTTTTATAAACAAAAAAAATTTAAAAATTTAGCTTAATCCCTGCTGTTTAAGGTTCCATTATAAAAGATTTTCTTTTAAAAGACTTAATACCACTAATAATCGCTTAAATTGTAAAAAATTTAAATTTTTTTACTTTTTTAAAAAACTGCAATAATTTGTTAACTTTGACAGCTCACCGAAAAAAAAGTAAACAACTTCGTTGATTGATTTTTATAACTAGTATTGCAGAATTTTATCTACTTTTACCCCATACCAAATTTTATAACAAAAACTTCATTTATAAATTTCAATTAATCGCCACTTTGGCATCATTTGAACCCAATGTGCGACTGCTTGATTAAAATTTTGGGATTTCCAAAAAAGGACATTAGTATTTTTTTTCAACGCAAAGAACAGTGCAGTGACATTCAATATATGTGCATCACATATTAATAATGTTTGCAAAAGAAAAAATTTCATTACAGAAAAGGTCTAAATTTTTTAAGATATGCTTTTATTAGGGGTCATAAAAATCACGTAACGTGACAAAAAAATATTTGTTTTATGTTTTTATGGCTTTTAAAATTCAAGTAGCTAACTCCTTTTTGTTATATGACTTTGCATGCAAACGATTACTGATCGATGTAACATCTTTTGTAAACATCTGTTGCAATTCGTTATCAGGTAAAACCTAATAATGTGATGGAAAGAAAATGTTTGACGTCACAATTAAAACAAACGAAAATAAGAATACAAAAAACCGAAGCAAAACCGATACGAAAGTAGAAAAAATGAATTGGTATTGGTTTTTTATTGGTATTGGTTTTGAAGAATAAAAGTATTGGTTTTTAATTGGTATTGGTAGTGGGGAATCAGTATTGGTTTTTTATCGGTATTGGTATCGCACAAATAAAGGTATTGGTTTTTAATTGGTATTGGTTTTCAATTTGAATTGGTATTAACGGGTATTGGTATCGAAAAGGTATTGGTACCCATCATTGATTATTAGGTTTTACCTGACTAACGAATTGCAAAAGATGTTACATCGATCAGTAATCGTTTTCATACAATGTCACATAACAAAAAGGAGTTAGCTACTTGAATTTTAAAAGCCATAAAAACATAAAAGAAATATTTTTTGTCACGGTTTTTATGACCCCTAATAAAAGCAGATCTTAAAAAATTTAGACCTTTTCTGTGATGAAATTTTTTCTTTTGCAAACATTGTTAATATTTGATATATGTACAATGTACATTAAGGGTGGGATAGTGTTGTGTGAGATTTTAAGCAGCAATATTTGGAAGCGCTAGAACCGCTCATTTTGTGAGGTTGGTATAAAAAGTGTATGAGCCAAAAAATGTGGGAGGTCGGATAGGATCTAGGGGTCGCTCATCGGGGTCAAAGTTGGGCGTATAGGAAAAAAAATCCACAAAAAGCCCCAAAACTCCCCTGATTTTGCTCCTAGAGGGGTCAAATGTGAGACCGGCCCCCATTATTTTTTCCCCCTGAACACTTTTGTCAAACATACCTAAGCCCTATCTCCAATCCCTAAGGGGGGTCCCATACAAAGGTTCAATTTTTAAAAAATCTTGCTCCTACCGCTCTAGCTGTCCTAGAAGTCACCCTAGAGGAATCAAATGTATGACCTACCCCCAATATTTTTTCAACCCCAACATTTTCTTAGAACATACCTACCCCCTATCTTCAATCCTTAGGGTGGTCCCCATACATTTTTTTTTATTTTTTCTTAAATTGTCATATTAAATCAGCTCCTACCAGTCCAATGGTGCCTCCTAGAGGGGTCATTATCAAGACCAACCCCCATTAATTTTTTTTAGCCCCCAACACTTCTTCTGAATATACCAATTCCATATCTCCAATTCCTAAGGGGTCTCCCACACAAAACGACATTTTTGTAAATATTGCTCCCACCGCTCTAACTATCGCAGGGGTGACCCTAGAGAAGTTAAATGTGTGACCGACCCCCAATATTTTTTCAGCCCCAACATTTTCCCCAAACAAACCTACCGTCTATTTTTAAGCCTTAAGGGTGTCCCCACACAATTTTTTTTTTTTAATTTTTTTTTATAAAATTTGCGCCTACCGCTCCCACTGTGCCTTTTAGGGACGGGAAATGCAGACTGACCCCCATTAATTTTTGCCCCCTTCATTTTTTCTGAACATACCTACGCCGTATTTCCACTTTGTAGGGGTGCTCGCCTGGGGAAAACTAAGTGTTTGAAACCAAATTCGGCAAAACGTCTGGGCCAGGAGTGCTAATGTTTGCGCGTTTTAAAGAGCAGTGGGAAAATATAAAAGACAAACCGTACAGTCTTGGCATATAAGATGAGGAAGTGGCAGGCAACATACCAGCTCATGTCCAAACTGACATCAAGTTGTTTTGTTGGGCTCAAATAAAAGAAAAGCAACCCAGAGACGACTACAAGGAGTTTCTTGAAATTGTTTTATTATACCTTGGCGAAAATATTCCTAATAAGCATTTTAGCCCACCAGGACCCATCAGTCATGCTCGATGGATGGCAAAAGGCATATATTGCCTAAAAATGTTTTTGTTCCGAAAATATATCGGTTTGGCCAAAAAAGAATTAAATGCACTTCTTGATGTGACCGTTTTCATCAAAACAATTTATGTAAAAGCTTGGTTTAGCGCTACCAAAGCAATAGAAGCTCCAAATAATGATTTGAATTTTTTGAAAGCGATTGCCAATTATGCTTCAATTGATAAGATTCTGTCGCAACGATTGGTCAAGAGATTCTGTGGACATCTCTGGTATCTCAGTGGCGAAGCTGTTGCCCTCGCACTATTGGATCCGAACAGGGGCGTATCCAGGATTTTATTTCGGTGGGGGCCCAACATTATTTTTAAATTTTTTTTTTACAAAAAATTTACATAACAGCACATGTTTTAGAATTTTTCCCGATCTTTCCTTGAACTGAATGTAACACAATGAGAATCTTCATTTTTGTGTAAGTTTACCACCGTTTGGGCGGAAATTAAGATTTTTTTTATATTTTAGAATTTTTTGAGAGTCTTAAGCATTTTTTTAAAGTGCGAATTTTATTAGATGCTGAAACATTTTTACAAAGAAGATTATCTGAAATTTTTTCAAAGAAAAGTCTAAGATTCTATCACAATTTGCAGTTAAGACAGATTTTGTAATAGAAAAAGTCAAAGACTCTGAATCATATTTCCAATGGGAAACGTTTCTCGAAAAATTCAGTTTAGAAATTGATTCTATAAACATATTAATAAAATACTTTTCCAAAAGAAAAGACTCCGATTGTAAGACATTTCCCATAATCTGAGATATTTCTAGTTTAGCACATTTTCTCAGATTCTACAACATTTCACACAAAAAATTTTAGATTCTGAGAAAATCTTCACTTTTTCTATAAATAAAATGATTCAGATTCTGAGAACTTTTTAAAAAGAAAACAGTATAAAAAGTCTTAGATTCTAAAACATTTTTCCTATAGAAAAGGTCTAAGATTCTTAGACATTTTTCCTATAGAAAAAGTCTCAGATTCTTATAGAAAAAGTCTCCGATTCTTCGACATGTTTCTTACAGAAAAAGTCTCAGATTATTCGACATTTTTCCTATAGAAAATGTCTCCGGTTCTCAGACATTTTTCTATAGAAAAAGTTTCTAATTCTGAGAAATTTTTCCTATAAAAAGTCTCAGATTCTTATAGAAAAAGTCTCAGATTCTTCGACATGTTTCTTACAGAAAAAGTCTCAGATTATTCGACATTTTTCCTATAGAAAATGTCTCAGGTTCTCAGACATTTTTTCTACAGAAAATTTCTTAGATTCTGACACATTTTTCCTATTGAAAAAGTCTAAGATGCTTAATCACTTTTCCTGAAGAACAAGTCTCAGATTCTGAAACATTTTGACTATAGGAAAGTGCCAGATTCTGAAACATTTTTCATATAGAAAAAGCCTCAGATTCTGAGAAAATTTTCCTAAAGAAAAAGTCTCAGATTTGAAATATATTTCAAATAGCAAAATACTCAAATTTTGAGACATTATTCTTATAGAAAAATATATTTTTAATATAGAAAATTTCAGATTTTGAGCATTTTTCTATACAAAATGTCTCACCTTGTGTCTCTGAGACATTTTTCCTTTATTTGATTTTGAGATAATTTTCCTTAAGAAAAATTCGTTGATTCTGAAAGATTTTTCGTAAAAAAAGTCTAAAATTCTGAGACATTTTCCTGATTGTAAGAAAAATTCTCAGATTCAGAGACATTATTCCTATAGAAAGTTCTCAGCTTTTAAAACATTTTTCATATAGAAAAACCTCAGATTTTAAGATTTTTTTACAGAAAAAATCTCAGATTTTGAGACTTTTTTCAGATTCAGAGACATTTTTCCTATAGAAAGTTCCCAGATTCTAAAACATTTCTCATATAGAAAAGCCTCAGATTCTGAAACTTTTTTCATTTAGAAAAGCCTCAGATTCTGAAAATTTCTAATAGAAAAGGTACCAGATTCTGAAACATTTTTCCTATAGAAAAGGTCTTATATTCTGCGAAAAAGGCTAATATTTTAAGGCATTATTCCTATAGAAAAAGTCTTAGTTAGATTCTCAGACATTTTTTTATAAAAAGTTTTAGATTCTGAGAAAATTTTTTTTAAGAAATAGTCTCGTTTTGAGACATTTTTCTAAATGACAAAGTCGCGTTTTAAGATTTGACTACATTTTACTTACAATTAGGTCCATTTTTTGTTTACATAAAACTTCAGGTTCTAAGTTATTTTTTCATTAGAATCCTAAGTTGAAAAGTTTCAAATTCTAAAAAATTTTTTTCAGATTTTGAGATTTTTTAACAGAAAAATTTTCAGTTTCAAAACATTTCTCTTCAAAAAATTTTAGATTCTTAAATGTTTTTAGATTTTTTATGAAGTTTTTTAACATTGTACTTTTTATTTGATACCAAATCCTGAAATTTGTGAAATCATTTCGGGGGGGGCCCGGGCCCCCGGGCCCCCCCCCCTGTATACGCCACTGGATCCGAATATCTCTTGTGAAATAAAACGAAAAATGTCGAATGCAATTCGTACATTTGAAGAAGAGAAAGAGGAGTTGGAGGAAGAGTTATCTGACGATGAGATGGACGAATCGTCTAACGAAGACAGCGAGGAAGAAGAAGACGATGATGTCGGGGAAGAAGATGCCTCAGAGGATAGCGGCGACAGTGGCAACAAGGATTGTAATCCTCCAGTACATGTTGTTGGATTCGAAGGTGTGAAAAGAATTAACATGGCATCGAAACAAGTGAATCAAGAACTAATGAAAACTGATTTAAGCCACTACGTCACACCTGAGACTCCAAAATTTTTTGCACGCTTCGGAATAACAACAAATTTCATTGCATCCGATCCAAATACTTGGGAAAATCGTCAGGACTACCAGCGAGCGCTGCAAATATTACGTAAATTACATGTTGTCAACGACGCTGCCGAAAGAGGCGTAAAATTAATAGAAGACTATAACAACGTGTTGTGCCATAACGAGGAGGAAAAAATAGTTTTGCTTCAGGTCGTGGCCGAAAATCGGAAACAATATCCATCACACGATAAAAATAAATTAATTGGATTTATAGTTATATTATTTATCATTTTTTATTATTTTCAAGTTAAAAAAAATATTTTTTTACGCTTAACAAAAGTTACTATTAAATTACAAATTAAAGACCTCGGATTTCTCAATAAAATAAATAAAAAAATTGTGGGGAAACACCTTGAAGATAAAGGGTAGGTATGTTTGAAGAAAATGTTTTGGCTAAAAAAATATGTGGGCAGGTCATACATTTGACTTCTCTTCATACATTACTAATTTAGTTTTCCCCAGGGGAGCACCCCTACAAAGTGGAAATACGGCGTAGGTATGTTCAGAATGTAGGGGGCAGAAATTAATGGGGGTCAGTCTGCATTTACCGTTCCTAAAAGGCAGAATGAGAGCGGTAGGCGCAGATTTTATAAAAAAAAATTAAAAAATAAAAAAAATGTGTGGGGGCACCCTTAAGGCTTTAAGGGTAGGTTTGTTTGGGGAAAATGTTGGGGCTGAAAAAATATTGGGGGTCGGTCACACATTTAACTTCTCTAGGGTCACCCCTGCGATAGTTAGAGCGGTGAGAGCAAGTTTTACAAAAATGTCATTTTGTGTGGGAGACCCCTTAGGAATTGGAGATATGGAATTGGTATGTTTAGAAGAAGTGTTGGGGGCTAAAAATTAATGGGGTTTGGTCTTGATAATGACCCCTCTAGGAGGCACCATTGGACCGGTAGGAGCTGATTTAATATGACAATTTAAGAAAAAATAAAAAAAATGTATGGGGACCACCCTAAGGATTGAAGATACGGGGTAGGTATGTTCTAAGAAAATGTTGGGGTTGAAAAAATATTGGGGGTCGGTCATACATTTGATTCCTCTAGGGTGACTTCTAGGACAGCTAGAGCGGTAGGAGCAAGATTTTTTAAAAATTGAACCTTTGTATGGGACCCCCCTTAGGGGTTGGAGATAGGGCTTAGATATGTTTGACAAAAGTGTTCAGGGGGAAAAAATAATGGGGGCCGGTCTCACATTTGACCCCTCTAGGAGCAAAACCAGGGGAGTTTTGGGCCTTTTTGTGGATTTTTTCCCCTCTACGCCCAACTTTGACCCCGATGAGCGACCCCTAGATCCTATCCGATCTGCCCCATTTTTTGGCCCATGCATTTTTTTTACGAACCTCACAAAATAAGCGGTTCTAGCGTGTCGAAATCAAAAACTCGTGCACTATCCCACCCCTAATGTACATTGAATATCACTGCACTCTTTTTTGCGTTGTAAAAAAAATACTAATTTCCTTTTTTGGAAATCCCAAAATTTTAATCAAGCAGTCGTTACAAAATTTT
Organism: Pegoplata infirma; assembly: GCA_963921195.1. Classification (NCBI taxonomy): domain Eukaryota; kingdom Metazoa; phylum Arthropoda; class Insecta; order Diptera; family Anthomyiidae; genus Pegoplata; species Pegoplata infirma. The sequence goes on from OY992541.1 coordinate 15,689,313, forward strand.
ATGTCACAACACCAGAATCCAGAAAAAAAAATTTGTTTGTTTTATTGGAGGCACAGTCATATTATATAAGAATATAAGAATGCATAATGTGCAGTTCACACTTGCTATTTTTGAGAGTTTAAGGGCTACGTGTTTAAAAAATTATTTTTTCTGTATCCATTACGTTTTTATTCTGTTACTGGTGTTTTGTTAAACTTGTTTAAGGTCGTAAGTGTGAACCCCATATAAGAAAAAAATTTACCCGTGTAATCGCAATTGGCAAAAGATCTAAAATCGAAAAAGGGGCCCCTGCATGATAACCTATTTCGATCACCTTTTTCAAAAAAATATTTATGTATGAAAAGGATGAAGTTCAGGTACATATATTTTGTTACAAATGTTAAGTCTCATCTTTCTGCAATTAAAAAATATCTCCCCTTGACCACCGGAATTTATATGTGGATTAAATGCAATGTGCATCAGCACAGAAATTGTTTCAAGCAAAAACCAAAAATTTGCATTTTTTTAGTTTAGGCTTTTAATTTTTTTATTAATTAATATTATTTTTTTTTTAGATTTAATTTATTATCCAATTCCACTAATTGAAACATTTTGAAACTATTTATTTTGAAAATAACGAAATAAATTAATAAAATAGCAAATAAATCCAAATATTTAAATTGCATAAAAAGTTGAAATACAGGCTTTTCTGGAATAACGGAACATTAAATTTTTTTTTACAAGAGTTTTGAGATCAGCCGGTGGTTATTTTCAGCGTTTGAAAGGCTACGTTAGCTACCCGTTTTTTTGCTTTTGCTTTTCATATCACTTCAAACAATTTCAATATTATAAGTTAAAGCTTTTGTTTACTTTTCTTTTTTGTGTTTGCTTCAACTACAACAACATGAAAAAATAAAAACTCCAAACAGAGCAGTAGCGGAAAACAAATTTTATTGTTGTAGCCAGGCTTTAAATTTCCAGATCAGCTAACACATTTTTCTTTATACTAATACCACTACTAGGGGAAATTTGCAAATAATATTACCACAACCATTGTCTAGTTTTTATTTCATTCAAAACGGTTTAGTATTTTTATACCCTCCACTCTAGTGATAGAGGGTATATATAAGTTTGTCATTCCGTTTGTAACACATCGAAATATTGGTCTAGGACCCCATAAAGTATATATATTCATGATCCTTGATCGATTTTAAGTCGATCTAGCGATGTCCGTCCGTCCGTCCGTCCGTCCGTCTGTCTGTCTGTCCGTTGAAAACACGCTAACTTTTGAAAGACTTTACGGAGGCTCCTGAAGTTTGACATATATGTTCTTCATTTACCGGGTCAGGTTGGTATTGCAATCCAGCGAAATCGGTCCAGTGGTTCAAAAGTTATGAGCAAAATAGTAAATTTCGGGAAGGGTATTTTTCGAATTTATAAGATTAAAACCACTATAACTTTCGAAAGACAATTCTGAGGGGACTGAAGCTTAGCATATATATTTGTTGTTCCCCAAGTCTGTTTGGTTTTGAATTTCAGCAAAATCGGTTCAGTGGTTCAAAAGTTATAAGCAATGTACTGAATTTCAGATTTGTTTCACCTTAAACTGTTAAAAACTCGTTAAACAAGTTTTAATAGCATGGTGAAATACCAGTTTTGTAAAACTTGTTGTTGTTTGTTTTCTTGTCGTGGGGTGCAGTTTAGTTGTTAGACAAGTAGATATTTGTTATTGTTAGTGTAACTGTATGTAACGGGAAAAAATCAAATAAAGTATGTGTATGATTGAATGTTAATTTGTTTTTGGTTTTTAAAGAAAAGGATGGTAATATAAAAAGAGGAAAATATGTGAAATAGTTTTTTTTGTATAACATATATGTAGGTATAAAACAACAAAAATATTTTACAAAGTAATTTGTTACTCAAAGAATTTGTACACTAAAAAAAATTTACACTCAAAAAAAAATTTACACATTATTATTTTTTTGACTCAAAAAAATGTTGAAAGTCAAAAAAATTGTACACTCAAACAAATTTGATTGATTAAAAGAAAGTTTGACTCAAAATAATATACATATTTCTAATAAAAAATTTGTAATGCAATTTTTTTAATTTTTTTTTAGAAAATTACTATCAGATAACATTGTGGAGGGTATTCATAGATTCGACCAAGTCGAATTAAATTTTTCTACTTGTTTTTGATTGCTTTTGTTTTTGCATGTGTGTTGCTAGTAAAAAAATGAGTAACACACACAAGTTGTCTCTCTAGCACTAGCACATAAATTGAAACGAAGAGCTGGTTACTAGTTGACAATGTCGAAATACGCACTAGCTGCTACTAGCACTTTGAAGAAATTATATCAAGTGCTGCTAGATGATTGTCTGGTACATTGTGATGAACAATAAAATTTATAAAAAATTGTACGCAAGTGTAAAGAAAAAATAATATACAAATGTGTATGTTTATATAAAAAATTGTACGAATTAATTTATTTCATACAATTTTTGCTGTTAATTGTTTTATAACTGTATAAATTATGTAATTTACAAAAAAAATGTTTAAAGACAATATAAATCTTTAAAATTGTTTAAAAAAATTTTTTTGGACATTTTCTTATAATAAGATTTTTTTTTCAGAAAAATTGTCTAAGAAAACCAACAAATTTTTAAGTAATAATGTTGTAGCATCTATGTATGAATTTTACTACAAAATAGAAAATACACAGGTGATTGATTGATCGATACTTGCATGTAATCTTTGTATCCCTCTTATTACTGATAAGGATATATATTAGGGTGGATCGAATTTTTAAAAAATTTTCTCTGAAAAATTTTTAAATTTTTTCCGAGGCCAAAGTGTTCGTAAGAAGCTTTTTTGTAGATTTTTTTTTATTCTTTTCTAAATCTTAAAGCAAACCAAAATACGTTAAAAATATAAAATTTAATTTAAAAAAAAATATTTTCTCTGAAAAATTTTTCAATTTTTTCCGAGGCCAAAGTGGCCAAAAAAAACATTAAAAAGTCGATTTTTCGTATGAAATTTTTTTTTTAGATTTTTTTTCTAAATCTGAAAGCAAACCAAAATAAGATAAAAATATAAAATTAAATTAAAACAAGTAGAAAAATTAAATTCGACCTGGTCGAAATTATGAATACCCTCCACAATGTTATCTGATAGTAATTTTCAAAAAAAAATTTCAAAAAATTGCATTACAAATTTTTTATTAGAAATATGTATATTATTTTGAGTCAAACTTTCTTTTAATCAATCAAATTTTTTTGAGTGTAAAATTTTTTTGACTGTCAACATTTTTTTGAGTCTGCCATTTCATAAAAAAAAAAAAATAATAATGTGTACATTTTTATACCCTACACCACTCTGTGGTACAGGGTATATTGAGTTTGTGCTGATGTTTGTAACTACCCGAAATATTGGTCCTAGACCTATCTTCAAGTATACCGATCGACTCAGAATAACTTTTTGAGTCGATTTAGCGATGTCCGTCCGTCCGTCCGTCTGTCCGTCCGTCCGTCCGTCCGTCTGTCCATCTATCGGTTTAAGCACGATACAGGTCGCAATTTTCAATCAATTGACTTGAAATTTGAAACTTAAGCATCTTTTGGCCCAAGGACGAAGCCTATTGAAATTGGAGAAAATCGGTCCATGTTAAGACCTAGCCCCCATACAAACGCCCCCTTTGGATTCGGCTTTAATGACTCTAATAACCGTATTATAATAGATGTCGCTTTGAAATTCAGCAAGTAATCAAATTTTGTATGCACAAATCACCATTCCAAATTTCAAAGGAATCGGGTCAGTCCTTCTGGTAGTCCCCATACAAACCACCTTCCCGATATTCACATAATTCCCTCAAAATTCATAAAAATGGAAATATTTGATAAAAAATTTATTTTTAGGTGCTAAACGTGTACTTTAGCAACCTTATCAAATCGGAATATAATTGGACCATTTTTGGACTTAGTCCCCCATATAAAAATTTCGACCCATATTCAGTTAAATTGTTCTATTGACAAAAAAAATAAACCAATTCCACTTAAAATTGATCTGTGTGTGTTTTCTACACTAAATAAAGATCTAACAAAAGACAGATACAATCGGTCCATGTTTGGACTTGGGACCCATTTTCCGGAAAATACTGGTGTAGGGTATCATACGGTCGGTCTTGACCGACTATAACTTTCTTACTTGTTTTTTTTTGAGTGTAACATTTTTTTTTTTTTGAGTGTAAATATTTTTTTAGTGTACAATTTCTTTGAGTAACAAATTACTTTGTAAAATATTTTAGTTGTTTTATACCTACATATGTATATGTAATACAAAAAAAACTATTTCACATATTTTCCTCTTTTTATATTACCATCCCCTTCTTTAAAAACCAAAAACAAATTAACATTCAATCATACACATACTTTATTTGATTTTTTCCCGTTACATACAGTTACACTAACAATAACAAAAGAATAACAAATATTTACTTGTCTAACAACTAAACTGCACCCCATGACAAGAAAACAAACAACAACAAGTTTTACACAACTGGAATTTCACCATGCTTTTAAAACTTGTTTAACGAGTTTTCAACAGTTTAAGGTGAATCAAATCTGAAATTCAGTGCTTTGCTTATAACTTTTGAACCACTGAACCGATTTTTCTGAAATTCAAAACCAAACAGCCTTGGGGAACGACAAATATATATGCTAAGCTTCAGCCCCCTCAGAATTGTCTTTCGAAAGTTATAGTGGTTTTAATCTTGTAAATTCGAAAAATACCCTTGCCGAAATTTACTCTCTTGCTCATAAGTTTTGAACCACTGGACCGATTTCGCTGGATTGCAATACCAACCTGACCCGGTAAATGGAGAACATATATGTCAAACTTCAGGAGCCTCCGTAAAGTCTTTCAAAAGTTAGCGTGTTTTCAACGGACAGACAGACAGACAGACGGACGGACGGACGGACGGACGGACATCGCTAGATCGGCTTAAAATCGATCAAGGATCATGAATATATATACTTTATGGGGTCCTAGACCAATATTTCGATGTGTTACAAACGGAATGACAAACTTATATATACCCTCTATCACTAGAGTGGAGGGTATAAAAAAATATTTTTTTCTCTGAAGAATTTTTAATTTTTTACAAGGCCAAAGTGACAAAAAAACATTTAAAAAATCGATTTTTGGTATGAACATTTTTTAGGGTTTTTTTTTATTTTTTTCTAAATCAAACCAAACAAGTAGAAAAGTTAAATTCGACTTGGCCGAATCTATGAATACCCTCCACAATGCCCATTTAAGTGATAGTAAATTTTCTAACGTGAAAAAATAACAGTTATGATTAGAAATATTTTATTTTGTGTAAAAATTTTTTTTTAGTAATTTAAAAAAAAAAAATACTAATTTTTTTTTTGAGTGTAAAATTTTTTTTGAGTGTAAATTTTTTTCGAATTTTACATTCAAAAAAAATTTACAAATTTTTTTTTTGAGTGTAAAATTTTTTTCGAGTGTATTTTTTTTTTTGTTTTGGTATAAAAATATTTTTGAGTGACAAAAATACGTTTTAAAATATTTTTGTGACTTACCAATGGTTTTAAAACAGGTTTAACGGGTTTTCACCACGTGAATTTAAGGTGAAGCTAATCTGATATTCACGGTTTTGCTAATAACTTTTGAACCACTGGACCGATTTGGGTGAAATTCAATGCGAACTAGGCTGGAGGAACGAAAAATATATATGCCAAGCTTCAGCTTCCTCAGAATTGATTTTCGAAAGTTATAGTGCTTTTTATCTCATAAATTCACGAAAAACCCTTGCCGAAATTCAGTCTTTTGCTCATAACTTTTGAACCACTGGACCAATTTCGCTGGATTGCAATACCAACCTGACCAGGTAAATGCCCAACATATATGCCAAACTTCAGGAGCCTCCGTAAAGTCTTTCAAAAGTTAGCGTGTTTTCAACAGACAGACAGACAGACAGACAGACAGACAGACAGACGGACAGACGGACAGACGGACGGACGGACGGACGGACGGACGGACGGACGGACGGACGGACATCGCTAGATCGTCTTAAAATCGATCGAGGATCATGAATATATATACTTTATGGGGTCCTAGACCAATATTTCGAGGTGTTACAAACGGAATGACAAACTTATATATACCCTCTATCACTAGAGTGGAGGGTATAAAAAAGATAAAAATAAAAAATTGACTAAAAAAAATCAATTGGAACTAGCAATCGTTTCAATTAGAAATTTGGTATGATAAGAGAGTTAGCATTGTAAAGATAATTTTTCATGAGATTTTCAATAAGTATATAACAGGGAATTTTGGAAAACCTTTAAGCTTTAACAATGATTTACTTGAAATATTATGAGCGGGATTTGGCCACATTGGCTTTCAAAAAGCTCATATTTTATAATTTCCTTTTTTTATATTTATTGTTCACAAGCCAAACCATCATTTCTGAAAATTATATGAAGTATAAATTTAAAACTTATTAATACCTTTGTTTTCATTTTGTGTCTTTTTTTTTTTTTGAATAACTTGAACATTTTTTTCTCTGCTTAGTACTTACTCGCAATACTCACCTAGCAGTTGAATTTTACTGCTAGATGCTGCTAGATGGTTTTTTGATCTTCTGTCTAGCACACATTGTGTGTTTATTTTTTTACAAATGGTTAGTTTATTTTTTTCTGCTGGTTGTGTTTTTTTCATTTTTGCAAACACAACCAGTGCTGCTACTTATTGCTTTTGTTATTTTTAAAAATCAACCACCTGCTAGCTAGCTACTATTGAAATGTGTGTGTTTATGGAAGTGTACCAGTTGATCGCTATTTGTTTTTGATGATATTTTTACCAGTGCTATAGTACAATTTCAGTGTTTTTTACTACCATTGGTCTGGTTTTTTAAACCTTGGTTGTAGCCTACAAATATACTACAGTAGTATATTTGTAGGCTACAAATATACTACAGTAGTATATTTGTAGGCTACAGTATTACTACATTATTGCTACAGTAGTATTACTACAGTATTACTACAGTAGTATTACTACAGTATCACATTGTAAACAAATGTTGCAATATAAAAACGTGATCATATTAAAAATTTCGTTAAGATGGTGTAAAATGAATACAACATCGAAAACAGAATAATAATAATTTTTAACAAAATTCTTTCAATTTTGGTCAAAAAAATATAAAAAAAATTGGAATTTTGTCGAATTTTTCGATATTTTCGATATTTTCGAATATGTACGCGATTTTAATATTATCGGTCTAGACGCTCAGAAGTTATGAGAAAAACCGTGACATTAACATTGGGTTAGAGATGGACGCTGGTCACGTGATTTGCGTGATTCACATGAATCACGCGTGAGTGATTTTCATTTAAATCACGTGATTGTGAGTGAGTGTGAGCTGAAAAAAAATCTGAGTGAGTGAGTCATTTATTTTTTGCGTAAGTTTGCGTGATAAGATTTTTATATTAGCCCAATTTTTTTATTTTTTGTAAAAAAATTTTTTTGGAGTTTTTTTTTTGGTAAGAGAATTGTATTGCGTGACTCACGCGTGAGCGTGATTGAATCTGGCGTGAGTAAGATTTTTATTACTCACGTGAATAGTGAGTGAGAGTGAATAGAAAAAAATTGCGTGAGGGATTCGATTATTTTTGCGTGAGCTTGAGTGAGTGTGAGTCAAAATCCACTCACGCACCCATCTCTACATTGGGTTTTTCGAAAATTCTCGTCACAGACTAATACAGACTCGACATAAGTGACAGGTGTCAAAAAAGTAATTCTGAACCATATGGTTAATATTTTCAAATTATTCTACGAATTAGGTTAGAAAGAGAAAGCTAATATAACGCGCCATTAGAAAAATAGATGCCAGATCGGTTTTTGTTGTTTCTCTCACTCCTAATTCGTAGAAAGTGTTGCCATGTTAGCGTAAAACGGACTAAAAACCGCTCTGTTTTCTCCTAAAATCGCTTAGTTTTTCCCCATTTTTTCTCATAAAACTCTACTGTCGAGTCTGTATTTAGTCTGTGTTCTCGTGTTGAAAAATACACAAACATGGTTTTAATTAGAGATGGGCGCGTGAGTGATTTTTGACTCACACTCACTCACGCCCACGACAGGAATTTTTGAATCACACACACTCACTCACGAGCAAATTTTTTCTACTCACACTCAAAATCACGCGCGTGAGTTAAATTGAATTTAGTCACACTCAAGCGTGGTCACGTGTGAATCACGTTCTAATCTGCTCATGTGCCCATCTCTACTTTTATTGACAAGGGAACACCACAACAATGTTTGCCAAAGTTTTTTTTTGAGAAGTTGAATTTTAATTTTACATTAAAACAATCCAACCCTATTCTTTATACACATTAAAATAAAACAGTTATGTTAAACAAGATAAGTGTGTGTGTGTTATAGTTTTATTAAATTTTTTCTTTGTAGGCTAAAAAAACAATATTTGTAGGCTACCAAAAATAATTTGTAGGCTACAGGTAGGCTACCAAAAATAATTTGTAGGCTACAGGTAGGCTACCAAAAATAATTTGTAGGCTACTTGTAGGCTACACAATTCTAATGTTTTTGTTTTTTTTGCTACTTATTCATTTTTAAAAACAATCGTAAGCTCTCGCTACAAAAACAGAAATGTGCAAGTATAAGTAGTTATAGCAATTGAATGATTTACATATTGTTTGTTTTTAAAACTACACATATCATCAATTTTGGTTGTTTAAGCTACTTTCTTCGTAGTAATTTAAACGCTGGTAATTTTACTAAATAGGTACCTTTTTTCAAAAAAAAAAATGAATCTTTGTCCAAAATGGGTTAAGCATGGACTATTTAGTTTAAAGTTTGACTTAATTCTGAATGCAAATACTGCTAAAAAATATTTGGGGTTTTCACAATAACGATTAAATTTGCCTTTTTTAGTTGGGTATTTGGCAAATTTGCCATTTTACTAAACGTCAAGGATTTGCCCCCATTTTTTCTTTACATATCGTGAGCGCACTTTTCGTTAATAATTTGCACAAAATAACTTTAATTATCTTTTTACATTCAAAATTTTAAAATAAACACAAAAAATGTGTATGTTTCTTTTTGTATAAATGTTTTTGTTGCCGCGTTCGAAATTTCAATTTCAATAAACAATCACAGCTGTTGTCATTTTTACGTTTTTTTTATTTGCACAACGGCATTTTGTTTTTAGACAAGGTTTGAAAATTGGCATTTTTTTGACGTTTGGCACATTTGCCAAATACCAAACTAAAAAAGGCAAATTTAATCGTCACTGTGAAAACCCTATTTTTTTTTTTAAAGGGGTTTTTCAAAAAAAAAACATCCCTCACGCAAAAATTCGACTCACTCTCTAGACACTCACTTAAAATTTTTCAACTCACAATCACGTGAATTAAATGAAAATCACTTTTTTGAGTCACGCAAATCACGGACCAGCGACCGTCTCCAATTCAAATATATAAACAAGAGACAAGTGTCTTTTCATTTGTTTAATCTATAACATCAGTAAATTTTATTTAAAATGAAGTGTCCACCCTTGAAAAAGTTTTCTTGTAGGTCTGAATCCAAAAAGTTTCAAGACACTTATTTATTACCTTAATATAGTCACTTGACTTAAATGAAAATCACTCTATAACCAAATGATTTAAATGAAAATCACTCACGCTCACGCGTGAATCACGGGACCAGATCAAATGTTTCTTCATTTGATTCATCTATAACTTCTGTAAATTTTGTTAAAAATTAAGTGTCCACCCTGAAATAGTCTCCTTGTAGGTCCGATTTCAAAAAGTTTTAAGTCATTTATTTATTACCCTAATATATAGTAGTACTTAATTTAAATGAAAATCACTCTATAATCACGTGATTTAAATAAAAATCGGTCACGCCTGAATCACGTGGTTTTTTGAGTCACGCAAATTACGGGACCACCATCTCTAATTTAAATACATAAACAAAAGACAAGTTTCTCTTCATTTGTTTCATCTATAACATCTGTAAATTTTATTAAAAATAAAGTGTCCACTCTGAAATAGTTTTCTTGTATGTCCGATTTCAAAAACTTTCAAGGCACTTATTTATTACCTTAATATAGGCTTATATTCTGAATTTCAAAAAAATCGGTTAACATTTACAACCTGTAGAGACTTTTGGCCAAAAAACCTACCATCTCGCCCCAGTGTGCACTGTGGGGCGGACGACTAACGGTAAATTAATTAATAATAACGACAAAACCTTTTGCATACAAATACCAAAACCGATATAAGATAAATACCAATACTTATTAAAAACCGATACCGATTCGAGGCTAAAACCAATACCAATACCCAATACCTAAATATTTCAAAACCAATACCGAAACCTATACCAATTCAACAAAAAATGAAAACCAATACCTATACCAATACTAATATAATTTTAAAAACCAATACCAATACCAATACTTTTATCGAATTGGTACCCATCCTTGGTTTTATTTAATAAAAACTTTTTACGAACAACTCTAACATATTTGCCAAACAATATGTAAGGGTTGAAAAAATATTGAGAAAAAAAGAACTCCAAAAAATTTTTCTCAAATTTATCAATATTTGGAAAACTACACTCAAAATAATAACTCTGGTAAATTACAGAAAAACTCTGCTAATTTTACAGAGTTCGCTGTACTTTTCCAGCTACAGCATAACTTGGTAATTTTACTAAAAAACTCTGTAAAATGATTTTTACAAAAAAAAACCTTTATATTTACAGACTTTATAGTAAAATATTGGTTAAATATTAGCGTATTTTGACAGAAAAAAAACTCGGTTTTTTTACTATAAAACTCTGTAAAATGTTTTGGACAAAAACACTGTTAATTTACAGAGCCTCTATTAAAAATTGGTTAAATAAAGCACCATTTAGCAAAGAAAAACTCTGTTAATTTACATAAATTTGTAAAATGTATTTAATGCAATCAAAATTTTATAGAAAAAACTCTGTAGTAAAATGCAGTTTATTTTTAAATTTCTTTTTTAAGTTTTCTGTGAAATTAATGTTTAAAATACAGACAAAACTTAGTATTTGGTTACAAAAATAGAAAGTATTTTGCTTAAATCTGTATTTTTGCAGAAATATCTGTTAATTATCTGTAAAATAAAGATTACAAGGTTAAAAGTAATATAACAGATAAAACTTTGTTTCTTGTCACAAAAAATTCAAATTATTTTCTTTAAATCTGTATTTTGACAGAAAACTCTGTCAAACATCTGTTGAATTGAGATAACAGTCATTTTACAGTGTATTTTACAGAGTTATTATTTTTAATGTAAGAACAAATCAGAAAATACAAAAAATAAGTCAGAAAAATGCAGATATTTTCAGAAAAAATCACAAAATCCAGAAAGAAGAACAACTAGAAAATTTAGAAAAATCTGAATATATAATTTTATTTTTTTATTTATAATTTAATGAAAAAGTATAAAGAATTAATGCAAACAAATTTTTCCCTAACAAAAAGAAATGTACAAGCTAAAAAAAAAAACTAAATAAAAAAAAAAGTTGACAAATCACGGGATTCGATCACCGGACCTTCCGTTTTCCAGTCTGGCTCACCTCAGCTAGGCCACCGTAGCTTATTCAAATATTGATTTAAATTTTGTTATGTTTCTCTTGCTTGGGATACATATTCGATTTTCAAATATACTGGTTAGTATTGCCATGTCGTAATTTTTTATTGGAAAAAATTTGAGGTGATGGTAACAAATCTAATTGAAAATGCGATCTATTGCCGTTAGGTGTCACTTCCAAAACTATGTGTTTTTTATTTTATTTATTAATTTTAAATTATTGTCGTGGTTTACGTTTGTAATAAAATTAAAACTATAATTCTTATTTTCTTTTTCGTTTAATCGTTAGCTTATATAGTCAAACTGAGGTGGCGTCCTGCAACTTTTTATAAAAGGTACTTTGTATAAAAGGTACTTTTTATAAAAGGTACTTTTTATAAAAGGTACTTTTTATAAAAGGTACTTTTTATAAAAGGTACTTTTTATAAAAGGTACTTTTTATAAAAGGTACTTTTTATAAAAGGTACTTTTTATAAAAGATACTTTTTATAAAAGGTACTTAAATTAATTTCAGTCAAATCAATTGATTGTTGCGACCTGTATCGTGCTCACTATGTTTACATGGACGGACATCGCAAAATCGACCCAAAAGTGATTCTAAATCGATCGCCATACTTGAAGTTTGCTTTAGGACCAATATTTCGGATAGTTACAAACATTAAGACAAACTCATAATACCCTGTACTTGAGATGGGCACATGAGCAGATTTGTGCGTGATACACGCTTGAGTGTGACTGAAACTCAATTTTACTTAAGTGGTTGTGAGTGAGTGGAAAAAATTGCGTGAGTGAGTTTGCGTGAGTCGTTTTTTTTGCGTGCTTTATTTTCTTTTTATATTTTCTTTCATTCCAAAAACACAAATATAAAAGGTACTTTTTATAAAAGGTACTTTATATAAAAGGTACTTTTTATAAAAGGTACTTTTTATAAAAGGTACTTTTTATAAAAGGTACTTTTTATAAAAGGTACTTTTTATAAAAGGTACTTTTTATAAAAGAAGCTTTTTATAAAAGGTACTTTTTATAAAAGGTACTTTTTACAAAAGGTACATTTTATAAAAGGTACTTTTAATAAAAGGTACTTTTTATAAAAGGTACTTTTTGAAAACGCTACAGAATTTTCGGAAAGAACTTGTTCTAGAATGTTTTATTTTACTAAAGGAACTTACATTCTAAATTTTAAGTTTAAATAACTATTATTTCAGTAAATAAAAAAAAGTACCAAAATTACTTTTTTACCCATTAGTGAATCTTTTTTCCGGAAGGTGAACCGACATTGCAAATTTCAATTTTCTAGTACCATTATTTCAGGAAATATAAAATGTAACAAAAGTACATATTTTTACCCTTTTTACCCTATTAGAAACATCATTCGCAAAAACCAAGTCTTAGGGGATCTTTATTCCGGGAGGTGAACATGCAGTCCAAATTTCAAGTCTATGTGACAATTTTTTAAGGAAATATAAAAGGTACCAAAAGTACAGAATTTTTCCCTTTTTCCCCCTTAGAATCAACATTGGAAATAATCCAGCCGTACTGGATCTATATTCTAGGATGTGAACATTCTGTCCAAATTTCAAGTTTCTATGACCATTATTTCAGGAGATATAAAAAGCACCAAATGTACAGTTTTTTACCCATTTGACCCCCTTAGAATCAACACTTGCAAAAACCCACCCTTAATGGATCTATATTCCGGGAGGTGAACATACAGTTCAAATTTCAAGTCTCTATGATCATTATATCAGGAGATTTAAAAAGTACCAAAAGTACAGTTTTTTACCCTTTTTATCCCCTTAGAATCACCATTGGCAAAAATCCAGCCTTAGTGGATCTTTATTCCGGGAGGTCAACCTACAGTCCAATTTTCAAGTCTCTAACTTCAGCGGTTTGGGCTGGGCGATGATGAATGAGTATGTCAGTCAGTCACATTACTCTTTTATATATATAGATTTCCGGATTTGGGCGATTTTTGTCATAAAGTTTATTTCTGTCTTTTATTATTTAACAAAATTATAAAATTTTTTTAAATGAAAATATTTTTTTTTTTTGAGAAATCTGAACAAAATTGAATTTTGACGATATTTTCCATCCGATTTGGCGACACAGCCAAAAAAAAAGTCTGGCATATTAACGGGGTTGCCAGTGGCAACCCCGTTAATATGACGAAGCAAAAAACGGACACACACACACTCATGCTATGTATGTACATACAAATAACTAATTTTTTTTATTATTACTTAACGAACTTTTTTTTTATTAAATTTAGATTTTGTTTTACATATTTTAAAGTTTTTTGTAAAGATTTTCTTCTTTATCTCGGTTTTTTTTTCATTTTCGTATTCTTTGTTATGTTTGTATCTACACAAAATATGAGTTAATTTAGGGTTGTGTTAAAAAAAACTATGATCAAAATCAGAAAATCAGAAAATCACTCATAACTTTTAAAATACTTAACCGATTTAAAAAAAAATACATCAGTTTTTGCCTGGGAAAATTACGCAACTTGGTACCCCAAGCGTTTAAATCGGTTCCGGATTATTGCAAAAAAATTGATTTCAACAGACAGACAGACAGACAGACAGACAGACAGACAGACAGACAGACAGACAGACAGACAGACAGACAGACAGACAGACAGACAGACAGACAGACAGACAGACAGACAGACAGACAGACAGACAGACAGACAGACAGACAGACAGACAGACAGACAGACAGACAGACAGACAGACAGACAGACAGACAGACAGACAGACAGACAGACAGACAGACAGACAGACAGACAGACAGACAGACAGACAGACAGACAGACAGACAGACAGACAGACAGACAGACAGACAGACAGACAGACAGACAGACAGACAGACAGACAGACAGACAGACAGACAGACAGACAGACAGACAGACAGACAGACAGACAGACAGACAGACAGACAGACAGACAGACAGACAGACAGACAGACAGACAGACAGACAGACAGACAGACAGACAGACAGACAGACAGACAGACAGACAGACAGACAGACAGACAGACAGACAGACAGACAGACAGACAGACAGACAGACAGACAGACAGACAGACAGACAGACAGACAGACAGACAGACAGACAGACAGACAGACAGACAGACAGACAGACAGACAGACAGACAGACAGACAGACAGACAGACAGACAGACAGACAGACAGACAGACAGACAGACAGACAGACAGACAGACAGACAGACAGACAGACAGACAGACAGACAGACAGACAGACAGACAGACAGACAGACAGACAGACAGACAGACAGACAGACAGACAGACAGACAGACAGACAGACAGACAGACAGACAGACAGACAGACAGACAGACAGACAGACAGACAGACAGACAGACAGACAGACAGACAGACAGACAGACAGACAGACAGACAGACAGACAGACAGACAGACAGACAGACAGACAGACAGACAGACAGACAGACAGACAGACAGACAGACAGACAGACAGACAGACAGACAGACAGACAGACAGACAGACAGACAGACAGACAGACAGACAGACAGACAGACAGACAGACAGACAGACAGACAGACAGACAGACAGACAGACAGACAGACAGACAGACAGACAGACAGACAGACAGACAGACAGACAGACAGACAGACAGACAGACAGACAGACAGACAGACAGACAGACAGACAGACAGACAGACAGACAGACAGACAGACAGACAGACAGACAGACAGACAGACAGACAGACAGACAGACAGACAGACAGACAGACAGACAGACAGACAGACAGACAGACAGACAGACAGACAGACAGACAGACAGACAGACAGACAGACAGACAGACAGACAGACAGACAGACAGACAGACAGACAGACAGACAGACAGACAGACAGACAGACAGACAGACAGACAGACAGACAGACAGACAGACAGACAGACAGACAGACAGACAGACAGACAGACAGACAGACAGACAGACAGACAGACAGACAGACAGACAGACAGACAGACAGACAGACAGACAGACAGACAGACAGACAGACAGACAGACAGACAGACAGACAGACAGACAGACAGACAGACAGACAGACAGACAGACAGACAGACAGACAGACAGACAGACAGACAGACAGACAGACAGACAGACAGACAGACAGACAGACAGACAGACAGACAGACAGACAGACAGACAGACAGACAGACAGACAGACAGACAGACAGACAGACAGACAGACAGACAGACAGACAGACAGACAGACAGACAGACAGACAGACAGACAGACAGACAGACAGACAGACAGACAGACAGACAGACAGACAGACAGACAGACAGACAGACAGACAGACAGACAGACAGACAGACAGACAGACAGACAGACAGACAGACAGACAGACAGACAGACAGACAGACAGACAGACAGACAGACAGACAGACAGACAGACAGACAGACAGACAGACAGACAGACAGACAGACAGACAGACAGACAGACAGACAGACAGACAGACAGACAGACAGACAGACAGACAGACAGACAGACAGACAGACAGACAGACAGACAGACAGACAGACAGACAGACAGACAGACAGACAGACAGACAGACAGACAGACAGACAGACAGACAGACAGACAGACAGACAGACAGACAGACAGACAGACAGACAGACAGACAGACAGACAGACAGACAGACAGACAGACAGACAGACAGACAGACAGACAGACAGACAGACAGACAGACAGACAGACAGACAGACAGACAGACAGACAGACAGACAGACAGACAGACAGACAGACAGACAGACAGACAGACAGACAGACAGACAGACAGACAGACAGACAGACAGACAGACAGACAGACAGACAGACAGACAGACAGACAGACAGACAGACAGACAGACAGACAGACAGACAGACAGACAGACAGACAGACAGACAGACAGACAGACAGACAGACAGACAGACAGACAGACAGACAGACAGACAGACAGACAGACAGACAGACAGACAGACAGACAGACAGACAGACAGACAGACAGACAGACAGACAGACAGACAGACAGACAGACAGACAGACAGACAGACAGACAGACAGACAGACAGACAGACAGACAGACAGACAGACAGACAGACAGACAGACAGACAGACAGACAGACAGACAGACAGACAGACAGACAGACAGACAGACAGACAGACAGACAGACAGACAGACAGACAGACAGACAGACAGACAGACAGACAGACAGACAGACAGACAGACAGACAGACAGACAGACAGACAGACAGACAGACAGACAGACAGACAGACAGACAGACAGACAGACAGACAGACAGACAGACAGACAGACAGACAGACAGACAGACAGACAGACAGACAGACAGACAGACAGACAGACAGACAGACAGACAGACAGACAGACAGACAGACAGACAGACAGACAGACAGACAGACAGACAGACAGACAGACAGACAGACAGACAGACAGACAGACAGACAGACAGACAGACAGACAGACAGACAGACAGACAGACAGACAGACAGACAGACAGACAGACAGACAGACAGACAGACAGACAGACAGACAGACAGACAGACAGACAGACAGACAGACAGACAGACAGACAGACAGACAGACAGACAGACAGACAGACAGACAGACAGACAGACAGACAGACAGACAGACAGACAGACAGACAGACAGACAGACAGACAGACAGACAGACAGACAGACAGACAGACAGACAGACAGACAGACAGACAGACAGACAGACAGACAGACAGACAGACAGACAGACAGACAGACAGACAGACAGACAGACAGACAGACAGACAGACAGACAGACAGACAGACAGACAGACAGACAGACAGACAGACAGACAGACAGACAGACAGACAGACAGACAGACAGACAGACAGACAGACAGACAGACAGACAGACAGACAGACAGACAGACAGACAGACAGACAGACAGACAGACAGACAGACAGACAGACAGACAGACAGACAGACAGACAGACAGACAGACAGACAGACAGACAGACAGACAGACAGACAGACAGACAGACAGACAGACAGACAGACAGACAGACAGACAGACAGACAGACAGACAGACAGACAGACAGACAGACAGACAGACAGACAGACAGACAGACAGACAGACAGACAGACAGACAGACAGACAGACAGACAGACAGACAGACAGACAGACAGACAGACAGACAGACAGACAGACAGACAGACAGACAGACAGACAGACAGACAGACAGACAGACAGACAGACAGACAGACAGACAGACAGACAGACAGACAGACAGACAGACAGACAGACAGACAGACAGACAGACAGACAGACAGACAGACAGACAGACAGACAGACAGACAGACAGACAGACAGACAGACAGACAGACAGACAGACAGACAGACAGACAGACAGACAGACAGACAGACAGACAGACAGACAGACAGACAGACAGACAGACAGACAGACAGACAGACAGACAGACAGACAGACAGACAGACAGACAGACAGACAGACAGACAGACAGACAGACAGACAGACAGACAGACAGACAGACAGACAGACAGACAGACAGACAGACAGACAGACAGACAGACAGACAGACAGACAGACAGACAGACAGACAGACAGACAGACAGACAGACAGACAGACAGACAGACAGACAGACAGACAGACAGACAGACAGACAGACAGACAGACAGACAGACAGACAGACAGACAGACAGACAGACAGACAGACAGACAGACAGACAGACAGACAGACAGACAGACAGACAGACAGACAGACAGACAGACAGACAGACAGACAGACAGACAGACAGACAGACAGACAGACAGACAGACAGACAGACAGACAGACAGACAGACAGACAGACAGACAGACAGACAGACAGACAGACAGACAGACAGACAGACAGACAGACAGACAGACAGACAGACAGACAGACAGACAGACAGACAGACAGACAGACAGACAGACAGACAGACAGACAGACAGACAGACAGACAGACAGACAGACAGACAGACAGACAGACAGACAGACAGACAGACAGACAGACAGACAGACAGACAGACAGACAGACAGACAGACAGACAGACAGACAGACAGACAGACAGACAGACAGACAGACAGACAGACAGACAGACAGACAGACAGACAGACAGACAGACAGACAGACAGACAGACAGACAGACAGACAGACAGACAGACAGACAGACAGACAGACAGACAGACAGACAGACAGACAGACAGACAGACAGACAGACAGACAGACAGACAGACAGACAGACAGACAGACAGACAGACAGACAGACAGACAGACAGACAGACAGACAGACAGACAGACAGACAGACAGACAGACAGACAGACAGACAGACAGACAGACAGACAGACAGACAGACAGACAGACAGACAGACAGACAGACAGACAGACAGACAGACAGACAGACAGACAGACAGACAGACAGACAGACAGACAGACAGACAGACAGACAGACAGACAGACAGACAGACAGACAGACAGACAGACAGACAGACAGACAGACAGACAGACAGACAGACAGACAGACAGACAGACAGACAGACAGACAGACAGACAGACAGACAGACAGACAGACAGACAGACAGACAGACAGACAGACAGACAGACAGACAGACAGACAGACAGACAGACAGACAGACAGACAGACAGACAGACAGACAGACAGACAGACAGACAGACAGACAGACAGACAGACAGACAGACAGACAGACAGACAGACAGACAGACAGACAGACAGACAGACAGACAGACAGACAGACAGACAGACAGACAGACAGACAGACAGACAGACAGACAGACAGACAGACAGACAGACAGACAGACAGACAGACAGACAGACAGACAGACAGACAGACAGACAGACAGACAGACAGACAGACAGACAGACAGACAGACAGACAGACAGACAGACAGACAGACAGACAGACAGACAGACAGACAGACAGACAGACAGACAGACAGACAGACAGACAGACAGACAGACAGACAGACAGACAGACAGACAGACAGACAGACAGACAGACAGACAGACAGACAGACAGACAGACAGACAGACAGACAGACAGACAGACAGACAGACAGACAGACAGACAGACAGACAGACAGACAGACAGACAGACAGACAGACAGACAGACAGACAGACAGACAGACAGACAGACAGACAGACAGACAGACAGACAGACAGACAGACAGACAGACAGACAGACAGACAGACAGACAGACAGACAGACAGACAGACAGACAGACAGACAGACAGACAGACAGACAGACAGACAGACAGACAGACAGACAGACAGACAGACAGACAGACAGACAGACAGACAGACAGACAGACAGACAGACAGACAGACAGACAGACAGACAGACAGACAGACAGACAGACAGACAGACAGACAGACAGACAGACAGACAGACAGACAGACAGACAGACAGACAGACAGACAGACAGACAGACAGACAGACAGACAGACAGACAGACAGACAGACAGACAGACAGACAGACAGACAGACAGACAGACAGACAGACAGACAGACAGACAGACAGACAGACAGACAGACAGACAGACAGACAGACAGACAGACAGACAGACAGACAGACAGACAGACAGACAGACAGACAGACAGACAGACAGACAGACAGACAGACAGACAGACAGACAGACAGACAGACAGACAGACAGACAGACAGACAGACAGACAGACAGACAGACAGACAGACAGACAGACAGACAGACAGACAGACAGACAGACAGACAGACAGACAGACAGACAGACAGACAGACAGACAGACAGACAGACAGACAGACAGACAGACAGACAGACAGACAGACAGACAGACAGACAGACAGACAGACAGACAGACAGACAGACAGACAGACAGACAGACAGACAGACAGA
>OY992541.1:16310128-16467795 GCA_963921195.1 Pegoplata infirma
AATTAAGATTACAGTCATTTTACAGAGTATTTTACAGAGTTATTATTTTGAGTGTAGGAATTCTTCAAGATGCAAATATTTTTATTTAAAAACAAATTTACTGGTTAATTTTTTAAGTAAACTAATAAAGTTAATTACACAATTATTTTAGTGTGTCCACTAGTTGACTTTCCATTAAATCACACAACTCTACATATTCAGAAAAATTCACTTTTCCAGCAATTGCAATACATAAACTATATTTATTTTGAATTTCTGATTTAAAATCTGACTTCCAATTGTTTCTGTCGCATATCGTTTTTCAGAAAATCGCGTTTGAAAATGCAAAACACCAAATTTAGTACTTTTTTTCATTCCACTATTACGTATTTTTACATTGGTGTCAAAAATAGGACTTAATTTTATAGACAAATGATTCTAAATCGCATTTTTAAATTAAAATAACTCAACTGTGATCCCGTCAACTTTTAATTCCAAATCTGCGATCAACAAATTTCTAGAACCTTTTGTTTTTTGTACTTTTTGTGTATTGAAAAAACAAAATTACTTGAAAAGGGCAATAAAATTTTTTTTCTTGTTAGGCCGACAAGATATAGCCCTGGATATGTGCATGTTCCTAAAAATATTTTTTTAAAACCATATGCATAAGGGTGGGTATAAGCTTACTTTTTGTAACTGTGCACAGAAAGTCATTTCAGAACAAGTTCTAAAAATTTTTAATTTTGCGGAAAAAATTCAATTAATTAAGGAATTGTGTTAGTTTTGTGTTTAAAATATTTTTATGACAAAACGTTATACTTCTCTTCCAAAAATTGAGTTGTGCCTTGTTAGGTTAATTTTATATTAATGGTGAACACCCTGATGAAAACCTCACGGGACGTCCCTGGCTAGAACCCCTCATTTTGTGAGGTTCGTAAAAAAAGTGTATGAGCCAAAAAATGGAGGAGGTCGGACTGGATCTAGGGGTCGCTCATCGGGGTCAAAGTTGGGCGTAAATGGAAAAAAATCCACAAAAATCCCCACAACTCCCCTGGTTTTGCCCCTAGAGGAGTCAAATGTGCGACCGGCCCCATTATTTTCCCCCCAAACACTTTTGCCAAATATACCTAAGCCCTAACTCCTCTCCTTAAAGGAGCTCCCATACAACGGTTGAATGTTAAAAAATATTTGCTCCTACCTCTCTAGCTGTGCTAGAAATGACCCTAGAGGAATTAAATGTATGACCGACCCCAAATATTTTTTCATCCCCAACATTTTCTTAGAACATACCTTCAACCCTTAGGGTGGTCCCCATACATTTTTTTTATTTTTTCTTAATTTGTTTTATTAAATAAGCTCCTACCGGTCCAACGGTGATTCCTAGAGAGGTCATTAGGAAGACCGACCCCCATTTATTTTTAGCCCCCAATATTTCATCTGAACATACTAACTCCCTATCTCCAATTCCTAAGGGGTCTCCCACACAAATTGACATTTTTATAAAATTTGCTCCCACCGCTCTAACTGGCGCAGGGATGACCCTAGAGAATTTAAATGTATGACTGACCCCCAATATTTTTCCGCCCCAACATTTTTCCCAAACAAACCTACCCTCTACTTTTAAGCCTTAAGGGGGTCCCCACACTTTTTTTTATAAAATCAGATCTTATACTGACCCCCAATATTTTTTTAGCCCCAACATTTTCCCCAAACAAACCTACCCCTTATTTTTAAGCCTTAAGGGGGTCCCAACAATTTTTTTATTATACCCTCCAACTACAGTATGGGGGTTAGGGTGGGGCGATTTGAACATCTTAATGGGCGCTTCGCGTTTCTGATTCTTGGGATTGTACTGAGCAAAAAAGTCAACTAGACCATATGTCTACGGTGAAAATCGAGCCTCCCGATTTTGACTTGAAGTTTTTTCTCAGACTTTATTTTTTTGGAAAATTTGCAAATTTTCTTGGGCTCATATTTCGTAAACTATTTGAAATTTTGACTTATTTTCAAAAATAAAGTTGTAGCTATTGTCTCGGGCTACAATTTCTCTGAACATATCACTTAGAAAAAAATTCGTTTTCATGGTCAAAAAGTCGAAAATGTAGAAAATTCACCACTTTTTGTAATTTTTTTTTGGATATCTTGGCCTATAACAGCCAAACCATTGAGATTTTCGATCCAATACTAAGACAAAAATTGTAGCCAAGACAATAGTTAAGAACTCTCTAATACATCGCAAAAGCATTAGAACGCTCCTTCAGGCAGTTTTGGCCTTGTGTAAGTGGAAATTTTTTGTGAAAATATTGATAAATTACCATTTTCAGTTGTTCATAGCGCAAAATCATAAAATTGTTCTATTTCTTATTTTTTTCACTTTTTATATCCAAAAATATAATTTTTTTTTTTGTTTTGTTCAATATTTATTTTGAAAATTCATTTAAAGTACAAAGTAATTGTATTGGTAGAGACAAGGTATGAATCAAGAAGAATTCCAATTTAGTGTATTTTTAATTCAAAGATTGCCTTCCAAATCTTTTCGAGATTCCATACGAGGCGCTTTCTTTCGGCCTTCAGACACAGATGCCATTATACCTTCACGGTTTTTGTCGATTGAGCGCTTAGCAACACTAGCTAGTAGCTGGACATGACGCTCCGTACCTTGAATATGACAAGGTATTAGTGGGTCTGGAAATGGTGGATCTTCATCATCTACACATTCGAGGTATTGTTGTAAATGCTAATACGGAATTTTCCTGGTAAATGGCGGTTCAAATAACAATGCTTTGTCCTCTAAATCGATCATGTGAACGAAATGCGTACAATCAAAATTGATGTTTGGTTTTACATATTCGCGAAGCTCAGTTAAATAGCATACGATGTCGCGAATATACAATATTTTTTTTGAGTGCCAATGTACGAATTTCTTTACAATCATCGTATAACATGCTCAACAAAACATTTTCACTGTGTGCGAAATAGGAATTATTCTGTATTACGGGATTTATGATGTTACGTAAGTTGTCTGGTAAATATTGCGTCCACTGGATGAATTTTCCAAGCAGAGCACTACCGTATACAGCAGAATTGTAGTATTTGGCATTGAAATACATGGGAACATACACTTTCATGATGTACCTTGCCAAAATTTGTAAATTTTGTGATGGATTTTCTGTCGCAATATACACACGGAGCAATCTACTAGCTTTTGTTATCCATCTCGAATGTCCTACCCCAGCAAAAATTGGCATTACTATTAATGGGTTTTGTAATCCGAAGCAGATGTTAATAAGTAGTTACTTATTGAATGAAACACTAATTATTTTAACAAGGGCGTGAGACAAAAATAACTAGTGAAGAGTATGGAGATAAATAAGTAGTTACTGCCTCGGATTACAAATAAGGAGTAAAAACCCATTACCAATAATGAGTAAAATAATTAATTAAAACTTTTAAAATTTAACTTGTTTTTACTAAAACTTAAAAATTGCGTAATTTTTATTAAGTTTTTAAGTACTTTTTAAGTTAATTGAATTGTAAAGGTTAAAAACTGCAAGTGCAAGAAGATATCATTACTTAGAGGTGCTTTTATAACATATTACTTAGAATTAGTTAATTTTGGGTTTAAAATAATGTTAATGGTAATGGGTACTCATTATAAATAATGCAATTGGTAATGTTTACTTTTCACTACTCATTACTAGGGATGAGAATTTCATGCACTAAAAAATTGAAAATATGCGCTTAAAATATGCGCTAAAAGATTCAAAATATGCACTAAAAAACCTTAAAATATGCACTAAAAACTAAAAATGTGTACAATAAAAACCTTGTTTTCATAGGAAAAACTTCTTAAAAAGCAAAAAATAAAGCCGCGTTTAAATAGTAACATTTAACATTTTTTATAAGCAAGATTTTTTTTTTAGAAATTAAGAAAATCTATAAAAAAAATTTAAAAAAAATAAATAATTTTTCCTATTTTCAAAAAAAAAAAAAAAATTAAATTTTAAATAGTTTTTGGAAAAAATAAATTTCAATTTGTGTTTTTGCTAATTTATGTCAAAATATGCAAAAATATGCACTTAAAAGTTCAAAATATGCACAAAATATGCATTTAAAATCAAATAATGCAAAAATATGCATTTTCACCAAAATATGCAAAAATATGCAAAAACAAATCGATGCCATTTTAACGCAAATTTCTTGATTCGGAAAGATAATTGGTCGATATCGTTTTTAGACTATCGACAAAAAACATGCATTTGCATGGAAATCTCATCCCTACTCATTACCATGTTTTTGCTGGGACTGGTCCAGGTTTGATGTTTGCATGATTAATTGAGCAACTACCATTTGAAACGGCTTGGGCAATTTGGTATAGATATTAAAGGCGTACGGGCATAGCGCCCAAGGTCTTATCGCCCAAAACCGTAAATGTCATATCGCCCAAGCTGCGACATATCCCAGCAAAAACATGGTAATGAGTTGTGAAAAGTAATCATTACCAAGTACATTATGAGTACCCATTACCAATAACATTATTTTAAGCCCAAAAGTAACTACTTTTCAGTAATATGTTATAAAAGCACTTCTAAGTAATAATATCTCCTTGCACTTGCAGTTTTTAACCTTTACAATTCAATTAACTTAAAAACTTAATAAAAATTACGCAATTTTTAAGTTTTAGTAAAAACAAGTTAAATTTTAAATGTTTTAGTTAACTAATTATTTTACTTCTTATTGGTAATGGGTTTTTACTCCTTATTAGTAATCCGAGTCAGTAACTACTTATTTACCTCCATACTCTTCACTAGTTATTTTTGTCTCACGCCCTTGTTAAAATAATTAGTGTTTCATTCAATAAGTAACTACTGATTAACATCTGTTTCGGATTACAAAACCCATTACTAGTAATGTCAATTTTTGCTGGGATAGCCCAAAATGAAAGGTATAAAAATGTTATTTCTCCCAAAACAAAATTGTCAAAAAATCCAAAATATTTTTTTTGGGCGAAATTACGAATTCTATGATTTGTTTTTTTGTAATAAAGGTTTCCTGCGTAGCCGGCCTTCGGCCGGTCTTAGGGATTACATACTCCATGCATTAAACCCACCCTCTCTGCAAACCAAAGCTATTTTGGTTATCAGGCCTTTTTGATGCATAACAAATTTGATAGTATTAAGGCCTGCTACCCTATAAACTTTACTTTGCGGAGAGGGTGGGTTTAATGGATAGATTTTGTATCCCTAAGCCCGGCTAAAGGCCGGCTACGCAAAAAACCTTGTAAACTATGTCTTACAAAAAAACAATATTGGTGAGTTTTATGATTATTTTTTTGGGCGCTATGACATTTTATAAATTCAACATTTTGATATTTGGGTAATATGAAATTTTTGATAATTTATATTAATTTAAAGAAAATTGTTACAATGCCCAAAAATAATACCCAAAAATTAAGGCCTGCTACCCTAGAAACTTTACTTTGCGGAGAGGGTGGGTTTAATGGATAGATTTTGTATCCCTAAGCCCGGCTAAAGGCCGGCTACGCAAAAAACCTTGTAAACTATGTCTTACAAAAAAACAATATTGGTGAGTTTTATGATTATTTTTTTGGGCGCTATGACATTTTATAAATTCAACATTTTGATATTTGGGTAATATGAAATTTTTGATAATTTATATTAATTTAAAGAAAATTGTTACAATACCCAAAAATAATGGCCATATCGTCCAAAAAATTTTGCAACAACAACTTACACACATTTTTTTTGGGTTGAATGACTTTTCTAAATTGGGCGATATGCACTTGGGCGTTATGTCCGTACGCCGATATTAAACGTCCGTGGAAAGTTGATTTTCAGCATCTGTACTCATTGGAGGTATGTGTTCAAGTGGAATAAGTTGAAAATTTTCGATAACCTGAAAAATGTTTATATTATTTAAATAAAACAAGTAAGAGTGTTAAATTCGGCTGTGCCGAATCTGTTATACCCTCCAACATGCAAAAAAAAAATTGCAGGGGCGTTTTTGGGGGGGGGGGGGTCAGGGGGTTGGTAGTGGTAATTGGGGGGGCAAATTTCTCCACGAATATGTGTTTAAAAATTCATTTTTATGATTTTTGCACTAAAGAAATACAAGATTATCATTATTTAAAAAAAAAAACGTTTTATTCCACGCCCATAAAAGGGGGGCGGACCGAAAAAAGGGAACTTTCTAATTCTCTGGGTCAAAATGCAGGATTTTGAACTTCTTGAGGCATAAAAATGTTGCATTTGTTAAACAAAAACACAAAAAATCATGTAAAATTATGGTATTTTTAGGAGGTTGGTTTAGTTCTTCAAGGGGGAACTTTTTTCCCCCTGGTACAATTTTGCTCATTTACGAACTTAACCTGCCTATTAACATAAGACATATTCGTGCCAAATGTCGGAAGTCTAGTTCTTTTATTTTGGACTGCATCGTGTCTTATACAGACGGACGGACGGACGGACGGAAGGACATACGGACATTCTAGAAAAGTCTTAGAATCGATCATAGATCAATAATATATATACTTTATGGAGTCCCCGATCGATATTTCGATGCGTTATAAACGGAATGACAAAGTGAGTATACCCCCATACTGTGGTTGGAGGGTATAAAAATTACAAAACTACATCGTATAGAGAAAGAAGTACATAAAGTTATGATATTTACTTGTAATGTATTGCAAATATCTATCCTTTGAGCTAACGATCCAGTGATTTTTGTCGGTCCAGTAGTGGCCGATTTTTCGACAGCGTTGTACAGATGTCGGAACGGCAATTCGTTAAAATGAAGTTAACAGATAAACCAATGTATTGGTCTATCTAGATAGCGTTCGATGAGACGCAATACACCTCTAGATGTGCCAGTGTTTGCCACCTCACCGTCACTACAGACGGCAATTAAATTTTCAAGTAAAAGATTTTTAGATTTGAAAAATTCAATCAATTCGGCTTGTTTCGCTTTGGAGGTTTCGCCTTTGCCTTCTTAATTCACATAGCGAATTAGTGACGAATGTGGTTCACGTATTACTACTAGGTGTGGTTCTTTTCGCATTATAGTGTGATATACTTCATTAATTTTCTCCCGAGTTAATGAATCATTTTTGCGACCATCAAACGAAAAAGCGATCAACGATTCATCATTGGGTGGTATGAATAAAAACTAGCATTTACTAAATGCTCATACGGTTTGCTAAATTATTTTGATTTTAAGAAATTACTTGATTTAGTATTCCAAAAAAAATAAACAAAGCAAAGACTCAGCACGAAAAAGTAAATACTTGATTTGATATGAATAAAAGCAAAGAAAATCAAGTATTTACTCCAAAAAATTTAGTCTGCTCTTGAGTAGACTAAGAATCTTAAATTTCGCGGAAAATAGGAATTTAGCCAAATTTTCTAAATTGTATAAATATAAAAACAAAAAACAAAATCAAATAAGTGAATATTTAAAATTTTTCTTATCATTAAATGCATTTAATTCACTTTAATTTTTTTCACCCTACACATGCAATATAATTAAGTCCCATTGGTTGGACAAATATTTTAGGCCACACTAATAATAAGTTGTGGCGAGGATTATTCTTTTATTTAAGACTTTATGAGTTTAAAATATTTAAGGACACTTTTCAAAACAGTTTACACATTTATTTTTCCTATGGTTGTAAAAACTTTATTGAAAAATTCAAAATATAGAATGCAAATTTTTGGCATTTTCTCTTTATTTATGTGCAAATTTAACTCAATTTTTACATTTAAAAGAAATAGGACCTAAAATTTTCAGTTTTCTATAGAAAGCATATGAGCAGGAATATAATTTTTTTTTTTTGGAAACTGACACTTTTTCTAGGAGAAAAATTTCACAGAGTCTGTGAGTCACTGACTGTAACATTTTCTATGAGAAACATGTTTCAGAAACAGATTTTTGGTTTAGAATCTGAGACCCTTTTTATGAGAAAAACATCTTAGAAATAGAAACGATACATTTTTTCCAAAAAATGTTTCAGAATATCTGATTTCTTCTTTAAGAGAAATGTCTTAGAATCCGAGATTTTTTTCAGCAAGAAAAATGTTTCAGAAAAAGGAAAATGATTCTGAATAAGCTATTTTATCTACATATAAAACGACTTAGAATCTGAAACTTTTTCTTCAAGAAAAATTTCTCAGTAACTTCAACTTTTTCTAAAAAATTTTTTCCAGAATCTGCTACTTCTTTTACGAGAAAAATGTCTCAGAATCTTCCACTTTTTACACAAACAAAAAATGATTTAGCATCTTCAACTTTTTCTATAAGAAAAATGTCTTAGAATCTGCGACTTTTTCTACAAGAAAAATTTCTAAGAATCTACAACTTTTTTAATGAGAAAAATGTCTCAGAATCTGAGTTCGTTTTCTATAAGAATAATGTCTCAGATTCTGCGACTTTTCTATAAAAAATGTCTTAGATTCTGTGATTTTTTCTATAAGAAAATATCTTAGAATCTGCGACTTTTTCTTAAAAAAAAATGCCTCAGAGTCTGCGACTTTTACTTAAGAAAAATGTCTCAGAATATGCGACTTTTTCTTTAAGAAAAATTTCTCAGAATCTGTGACATTTTGTAAAGAAAAATGCCCCAGAATCTGCAACTTCTTCTACAAGAAAAATATATCAGAATTTTGAACTTCTTGTATAAGAAAAATGTCTCAAAATCTGTGACTTTTCTTTAAAAAAAGTCTAAGAATCTGCGACTTTTTCTGTTACAAAAATGTCAAAATCTAACTCTGTCTCAGAATCTTGCGGCGTTTTTTTATTAAAAAAGGGTTTTATAATCTGAGACTTTTTCAATAAAAAAAGTCTTAGAATCTGCCAAGTTTTCTCAGAATCTAAAACTTTTTCTACAAAAAAAAAATGTTTTGGAAACTTACAATTTTTTGTAAGAAAATGTCTTAAGGTACCTACATACGACGCAATATTATGTACAATATTCAATTATATTGAAGGTGTGTGGGTAATATTGACGATTGTACAATGGTCAATCTTACCCACACATCATCAATATAATTGAATATTGTACATAATATTGCGTCGTCTGTATGCACCTTTAGAATCGAAAACAGTTTCTATAACAAAACTGTCTCCGAATCTAAAAAAAAAGGCCCAAATTCTGAGACTTTTTGTAAAGTGTCTTAAAATCAAAGAAATTGTTGACTTTAAGATTTTTGCATTACAACAGTGTCTCAGAATCACCCTTTTTATAGAAAACTGTCAATCAGGTTTAACCAAATTTATATTTTGACAATTTGGGAATTATCTTCACTTCTGTATTTGGATGGATGCCGTTACACAACAAGAAAGCTTAGCAAGGATGAATGTTTGGTAACTTCCACTCATTTAGTAATTGTCTTTGATGTTCCAAATAGTAGCTATATCGTCAATCTGCAGATTAAAAAAAAATGTGTAATTATCAGTTTTTGTGTTTTTGCAAATCTGAATTAAGCTTTTTGGACAAGAAGCACATTTGGTTTACAAATGTGTAGTTAGTTAGTTAAGGTTTTTGTCCAAAATCACCAAATCTTATAATCACACTAACCTGATCAATAAATTTTAATCACTTCAATAGGGTGCAAAATCATACAACTTATTTAAGGCACTTTAACTGTTACCAAGCTACAAACAACAGTTTGGCTAAGCACATTTTTATTTTATGGCCCAATTTAATCACATAACTTACACGAAAACAACACGATTTTAAAGTTTTAAAAATAAATAAAATTTTTTGGATTATTTATTTTTGTTTATTTTTTGTTATTGACATTTCTGATTGCTAGAAATTACTTAGCCGAATTTTCGGGTAAATTTTGTTAAGTTTTTTTTATTCATATAAAATTAAGCAAATACTTTAAGAAATTACTTTGCTAAAAGTAAATAGTAAAAAGTAATGTCTAATTTTTATTCATACCACCCATTGTGATTTGCTTGTAAAATATCGTGTCTCGATTTTTCACGCTCTCGGCTCACTTTTCTTTTATCCATAATAATGGTTTCACCTCGCTCATCCTTAAACTGTATGTCAGCGAATAAATAAATAGAATAAAAATATGAAATAGAACATTTTTATGATTTTGCACTATGAACAACTAAAAATGGTAATTTATCAATAATTTCACAAAAAATTTGCACTTACACAAGGCCAAAACTGCCTGAAGGAGCGTTCTAATGCTTTTGCGATGTACTAGAGAGTTCTTAACTATTGTCTTGGCTACAATTTTTGTCTTAGTATTGGATCGAAAATCTCAATGGTTTGGCTGTTATAGGCCAAAATATCAAAAAAAAAATTACAAAAAGTGGTGAATTTTCTACATTTTTGACCATGAAAACGAAGTTTTTTCTAATATGTTCAGAGAAATTGTAGCCCGAGACCATAGCTACAACTTTATTTTTGAAAATAAGTCAAAATTTCAAATAGTTTACGAAATATGAGCCCAAGAAAATTTGCAAATTTTCCAAAAAAAATAAAGTCTGAGAAAAAACTTCAAGTCAAAATCGGGAGGCTCGATTTTCACCGTAGACTTATGGTCTAGTTGACTTTTTTGCTCAGTACAATCCCAAGAATCAGAAACGCGAAGCGCCCATTAAGATTTTTTTCCTTCCTTACTAATCGCCCCACCCTAATGGGGGTATACTCACTTTGTCATTCCGTGTGTAACGCATCAAAATATCGGTCTAGGACCCCATAAAGTATATCGGCCATTCCAGGAAAGACCGGCCAAAAATGGGCATTTTTTGACCTTGGGTCGTCTGAATATCACAAAACTTTTTTTGTAGGAACTCTAAGAAGCCATTAAGAGAATTCAGTTTTCAGTTTATAGAAATTTAAAAACCCCTCGATTTTATTCGCGTTTTTAATTTTTTGAAATATCAACAAATTGGAAAAAGTGGGTAACTTTGTAAATTAATATCTCAGCCAATTCTTTATGCATTTTTATCATTCTAAACGAGTTTAATTGCCAATATCGTCTACTCTTACAATATTATAGTAGAAAAAAAATTTTGAACTGCAGAATGCATTTTTTAAGTCTAAAATGCATTTTTTAAGTCTAAGGGCCTCTTCGATTTTTGTTATCTTTCATGTTAATCAAAATATAACATTTTTACTGAAGACCTGCATTTATAATATTTTGGGTCTCGCAGTTAAAATATTTAAATTATTTTTTTTAAAAATCACTTATTTTTTTCCATACAAAACTTGAAATTTGTTCACAATTTTTCGATTTTTTTTTAATTTTTTTTAAATAGGATTGTATAAGTCGAAAATTATACCAGCAAGGTAAACCAAATTCGAGTATGCTAAATTTAATAATTTGTTAGCCGCTTCGTGATATCCGCGACTTTTGCAATTTGTATGCTAATGTGCCATAAAATCGATATTTTTATACTTTTGGGATAGTTTTTAAATTTAAATTTAAAAAAATCGAATAAATATATTTAAAATTAAAAGATGCTGTATTTTTTTTTTTTTTTTTTTTTTGAGAGAGAGAAAAAATATTTTTTTTGAAAGTTTTTTTTCTGTCATCTTTCGTATTTTAGACATTTTCAAACATAAATATCAAAATTAAAAAATACAATAAAAAAATTTCGCTAGAAATCAAATTTCCGCAAATAAAAATTACAGTGTTATACTGTTATTATACATTTAAAAAATGTAAAAAGGTTCTGACCCAGAAACCAGATCCACTAATTTTTATATATATTGACCTTCTGTATTCGTCATCAGAATTGAATTCTATCGTTGGGTTTTCCTGTAATTTACAAGGAAAGTCCGCAAAGTGTACCTACATAATTTGTAAATTTGACCAAGTTAAAAACTTTTTCGCGAATACGTAGTAATTTTGCTGGTAGATGTCGTAAATTTAAATAAAAAAAAACGTTCACATAAAAATATATTTTTCGCGAAAAAAAATAATTCTGCAAGTGAAAATTACAGTGTTTTATTACACCGTCCGACACACTTTTGTACACATGGAACAGACCGAAAAATTCTGACAGTAGAGCTGAATATAAAATACACGTGTCTCCCAGTTTTTATACCCTCCAACCACAGTATGGGGGTATACTCACTTTGTGATTCCGTGTGTAACGCATCGAAATATCGGTCTAAGACCCTATAAAGTAAATATTTTATTGATCAGTGATCGATTCTAAGACATTCTAGCGATGTCCGTCCGTCCGTCCGTCCGTCCGTCCGTCTGTCCGTCTGTCCGTCTGTAGAGGACACGATACAGTCCAAAATAAAAGAGCTAGACTCCCGAGGTTTGGCACGAATATGTCTTATATTTCTAGGCAGGTTAAGTTCGGAAATGGGCAAAATCGGACCAAGGGGAAAAAGTTCCCTCTTAGAGAACTAAACTAACCTAAGAAAAACCGAATTTTTTGCAGTGTTTTTTGTACTTTTCTTCAGCAAATTCAACATTTTTATGTCAGAATAAGGTGCCCCCAACGTCTCCCACCAAACTCCTACCTACCCCGAACCCCCCCCCCCCCCCCCAAAAAAAAAAAGACGCCCCAGGAAATTTTTTTATATTTTTTTTTAAATATTGGAGGGTATAAAAGATTCGGCACAGCCGAATGTAATACTCTCACTTGTTTTAGATCAATTCGCGTTTTCGCGAAAAACGCCAATAAATATATGTGTGTTTTTCCAAAGTAGTGTGAAATAAGTTGAAAACATTATTAAATCTACTTGTGAGCTAAATAATGTTTAAACATGTCTTTAGTCAATTTTTTACAACAGAATTTTTTTTTTAAATGCACTAAGATTGCTATCTTTAGTAGCCAACTGGTTTTTTTTGGTCCAAAATGGTTTTTGCTATTTTTCCCGTAAAAGGGTCCTAAATCGGCTTCATTTAGGGGGCAAGCATTTTCAAATTCGAAAAAAAAGCCGAATTCGGGACGCGCAAGTGGTCAGCTTGTTAAAAAAAGTATAAAATTTACACACAGTGTTCATATAAAGCACTTTTTTTCGTTCTATGGCGTACTAATACAATCGAACTAAAAAATAACGAAAAAAACGCAAAAATTTAAAAATAATTTAAATATTTGTGTGATCTAAGCGTTTTCTTTAAAAAAATTTTAAAAATATAACAACTACGAGACCCAAAAAAGTTTAGATACAGGTCTTTAGTAAAAATTACATATTTTATTAAATACAAAACAGAAAATAAATCGAAGAGTCCCTTTGACCTAAAAAATGCATTTAGGAAATGCAATTGCATACAAAATGCATTTTTGAATTTAAAATATTTTTTGTAAAACAATATTGTAAAATAAGACAATATTGCCTTTCAAACTCATTTTCAATAACAAAGATCCATTAAGAATTGCCTAAGATATGCATCTACAAAGTTGACCATTTTTTTAATTTTTTTGATTTTTCAAAATATGAAAATCGCGAATAAAATCTAATGTTTTCAGAATTTATATTCGATTAGAGTTTTATTCTAGTTCGAGGCCCAAAAATATTTCTATTTATGATATTGTCATAATAGAGTATTTTTAATTTATTGCTTTAAATAAAACTCTAATCGAATATATATATATATATGAAGGCCGAATAAATACATTTTATTTTTATGTACCTTTTGGTACTAAAAATAAAAAAACAACGTTTTCAGAATTTTTCTAAACCGCAAACTAAAATCTCTTAATGGCTCCTTAGAGTTCTTGAAAAAAAAGCTTTGTAATAATCGGATGACCCGAGGTCAAATTTTGGCCGTTCTTTCATGGAATGGCCGATATATATTTATAATTAGTGATCGATTCTAAGACATTCTAGCGATTTCCGTCCGTCCGTCTGTAGTTAACACGATGCAGTTCAAAATAAAAGAGTCTTATGTTACTAGGCAGGTTAAGTTCGTAAATGAGCAAAATCGGACCATGGGGCAAAAGTTTCCCCTTGAAGAACTAAACCAACCTCTGAAAAATACTATTTTTTTACGTGATTTTTTGTGTTTTTGTTTAACAAATGCAACATTTTTATGCTACAAGAAGTTCAAAGTCCTGCACTTGGACCCAGAGAATTAGAAAATGTTGTTTTTTTCGGTCCTCCCTTAATGGGCGTGGAATAATTATTTTTTTTTTAATCATGATAAACTTGTATTTCTTTTGTGCAAAAAGGATATTTTTTTCAAGCGCATATTCGAGAGGAAATTTGCCCCCCCCCCAATTGCAAATACAAACCCCCCTCCAAAAAAAAAAGAAACGCCCCTGAATTTTTTATATTGTGTATGCATGTTGGAGGGTATAAAATATTCGGCACAACCGAATTTAACTCTCTTACTTGTTTTTTATAATTTTTTTATTTATAAAATCAGCTCTTACTGCTTCCATGGTGCCTCTTAGAAACGGGAAATGCAGACTGACCCCCAATAATTTTTGCCCCCTACTTTTTGTCCCAACACACCTACGCCGTATTTCCACTTTGTTAGGGTAATGCTTTCTCCTCTCCATTACTGCACAATACGTTATTATAGTCCTCTATTAATTTTACGCCACTTTCGGCAGCGTCGTTGAAAACATGTAATTGAAATAATATTTGTAGGGTAGTATTGTTTTTATATAAAACAAGTAAGAAAATTATAGTCGGTCAAGACCGACCATATAATACCCTACACCAGAGTTTCCCGGAAAATGGGTCCGATGGAACGATTAGATCTTTATTTTGTCAAATCTTTAATAAGTGTAAGCAAGTAAGAAAGTTATAGTCGGTCAAGACCGACCATATGATACCCTACACCAGTGTTTTCCGGAAAATTGGTCCCAAGGCTAAACATGGACCGATTGGATCTGTCTTTTGTTAGATCTTTATTTAATGTAGAAACACACAGAGATCAAATTTTAGTGGAATTGGTTTATTTTTTTGTCAATAGGCCGATTTAACTGAAAATCGGTCGAAATTTTTGTATGGGGGACTAACAATAAGTCCAAAAATTGTACAATTATATTCCGATTTGATTAGATTACCAAAGTACACGTTTAACACCTAAAAAAAAACATTTTTATCAAATATTTCCATTTTCATGAATTTTGAGGGATTTATGTGAATATCGGGAGGGTGGTTTGTATGGGGACTACCAGAAGGACCGACCCGATTCTATTGAAACTTTGAATGAAGATTTGGACCGATTTTCTTCAATTTCAATAGGCTTCGTCTTTGGGCCAAAAGATGCTTAAGTTTCAAATTTCAAGTCAACTGATTGAAAATTGCGACCTGTATCGTGCTTAAACCGATAGATAAACAGATCGACGGACAGACGGACGGACGGACGGACATCGCTAAATCGACTCAAAAAGTCATTCTGAGTCGATCGGTATACTTGAGGGTAGGTCTAGGATCAATATTTCGGGTAGTTACAAACATCAGCACAAACTCATTATATCGTGTACCACAGAGTGGTGTAGGGTATAAAAACACTCACAAATCAAATTTGAGTGAAATAGGCTTCTATTTGTTAACAATAAACTGCTTTAACTGAATATCGGGCGAAATTTTCACAAGGGGCCTAAGGCCAAAACTGATCCGATGATTATCAGATTTGATAAAGTTATTTAAGTACGCGTTTAACATACACAAACAAAATTTTAATTAAATATTTCCTATTTTCATGAAATTTTAGGGATTTATGTGAAAATCGGGAAGGTGGTTTGTATGGGGGCTACAAAAAGAACTGGCCTGATTCCTTTAAAATTCGGAATGGTGATTTGTGAAGACAAAACACGTTTACGTGCCAAATTTTGAAAAGATACCTATTATAACACGGTTATTATAGTCATTCGAGCCAAAACTAAAGACAGACAGACAGACAGACAGACAGACAGACAGACAGACAGACAGACAGACAGACAGACAGACAGACAGACAGACAGACAGACAGACAGACAGACAGACAGACAGACAGACAGACAGACAGACAGACAGACAGACAGACAGACAGACAGACAGACAGACAGACAGACAGACAGACAGACAGACAGACAGACAGACAGACAGACAGACAGACAGACAGACAGACAGACAGACAGACAGACAGACAGACAGACAGACAGACAGACAGACAGACAGACAGACAGACAGACAGACAGACAGACAGACAGACAGACAGACAGACAGACAGACAGACAGACAGACAGACAGACAGACAGACAGACAGACAGACAGACAGACAGACAGACAGACAGACAGACAGACAGACAGACAGACAGACAGACAGACAGACAGACAGACAGACAGACAGACAGACAGACAGACAGACAGACAGACAGACAGACAGACAGACAGACAGACAGACAGACAGACAGACAGACAGACAGACAGACAGACAGACAGACAGACAGACAGACAGACAGACAGACAGACAGACAGACAGACAGACAGACAGACAGACAGACAGACAGACAGACAGACAGACAGACAGACAGACAGACAGACAGACAGACAGACAGACAGACAGACAGACAGACAGACAGACAGACAGACAGACAGACAGACAGACAGACAGACAGACAGACAGACAGACAGACAGACAGACAGACAGACAGACAGACAGACAGACAGACAGACAGACAGACAGACAGACAGACAGACAGACAGACAGACAGACAGACAGACAGACAGACAGACAGACAGACAGACAGACAGACAGACAGACAGACAGACAGACAGACAGACAGACAGACAGACAGACAGACAGACAGACAGACAGACAGACAGACAGACAGACAGACAGACAGACAGACAGACAGACAGACAGACAGACAGACAGACAGACAGACAGACAGACAGACAGACAGACAGACAGACAGACAGACAGACAGACAGACAGACAGACAGACAGACAGACAGACAGACAGACAGACAGACAGACAGACAGACAGACAGACAGACAGACAGACAGACAGACAGACAGACAGACAGACAGACAGACAGACAGACAGACAGACAGACAGACAGACAGACAGACAGACAGACAGACAGACAGACAGACAGACAGACAGACAGACAGACAGACAGACAGACAGACAGACAGACAGACAGACAGACAGACAGACAGACAGACAGACAGACAGACAGACAGACAGACAGACAGACAGACAGACAGACAGACAGACAGACAGACAGACAGACAGACAGACAGACAGACAGACAGACAGACAGACAGACAGACAGACAGACAGACAGACAGACAGACAGACAGACAGACAGACAGACAGACAGACAGACAGACAGACAGACAGACAGACAGACAGACAGACAGACAGACAGACAGACAGACAGACAGACAGACAGACAGACAGACAGACAGACAGACAGACAGACAGACAGACAGACAGACAGACAGACAGACAGACAGACAGACAGACAGACAGACAGACAGACAGACAGACAGACAGACAGACAGACAGACAGACAGACAGACAGACAGACAGACAGACAGACAGACAGACAGACAGACAGACAGACAGACAGACAGACAGACAGACAGACAGACAGACAGACAGACAGACAGACAGACAGACAGACAGACAGACAGACAGACAGACAGACAGACAGACAGACAGACAGACAGACAGACAGACAGACAGACAGACAGACAGACAGACAGACAGACAGACAGACAGACAGACAGACAGACAGACAGACAGACAGACAGACAGACAGACAGACAGACAGACAGACAGACAGACAGACAGACAGACAGACAGACAGACAGACAGACAGACAGACAGACAGACAGACAGACAGACAGACAGACAGACAGACAGACAGACAGACAGACAGACAGACAGACAGACAGACAGACAGACAGACAGACAGACAGACAGACAGACAGACAGACAGACAGACAGACAGACAGACAGACAGACAGACAGACAGACAGACAGACAGACAGACAGACAGACAGACAGACAGACAGACAGACAGACAGACAGACAGACAGACAGACAGACAGACAGA
This sequence comes from Pegoplata infirma, assembly GCA_963921195.1. Classification (NCBI taxonomy): domain Eukaryota; kingdom Metazoa; phylum Arthropoda; class Insecta; order Diptera; family Anthomyiidae; genus Pegoplata; species Pegoplata infirma. Next base: position 16,328,121 of record OY992541.1, read on the forward strand.
CAGACAGACAGACAGACAGACAGACAGACAGACAGACAGACAGACAGACAGACAGACAGACAGACAGACAGACAGACAGACAGACAGACAGACAGACAGACAGACAGACAGACAGACAGACAGACAGACAGACAGACAGACAGACAGACAGACAGACAGACAGACAGACAGACAGACAGACAGACAGACAGACAGACAGACAGACAGACAGACAGACAGACAGACAGACAGACAGACAGACAGACAGACAGACAGACAGACAGACAGACAGACAGACAGACAGACAGACAGACAGACAGACAGACAGACAGACAGACAGACAGACAGACAGACAGACAGACAGACAGACAGACAGACAGACAGACAGACAGACAGACAGACAGACAGACAGACAGACAGACAGACAGACAGACAGACAGACAGACAGACAGACAGACAGACAGACAGACAGACAGACAGACAGACAGACAGACAGACAGACAGACAGACAGACAGACAGACAGACAGACAGACAGACAGACAGACAGACAGACAGACAGACAGACAGACAGACAGACAGACAGACAGACAGACAGACAGACAGACAGACAGACAGACAGACAGACAGACAGACAGACAGACAGACAGACAGACAGACAGACAGCCAGCCAGACAGACAGACAGACAGACAGACAGACAGCCAGCCAGACAGACAGACAGACAGACAGCCAGACAGACAGACAGACAGACAGACAGACAGACAGACAGACAGACAGACAGACAGACAGACAGACAGACAGACAGACAGACAGACAGACAGACAGACAGACAGACAGACAGACAGACAGACAGACAGACAGACAGACAGACAGACAGACAGACAGACAGACAGACAGACAGACAGACAGACAGACAGACAGACAGACAGACAGACAGACAGACAGACAGACAGACAGACAGACAGACAGACAGACAGACAGACAGACAGACAGACAGACAGACAGACAGACAGACAGACAGACAGACAGACAGACAGACAGACAGACAGACAGACAGACAGACAGACAGACAGACAGACAGACAGACAGACAGACAGACAGACAGACAGACAGACAGACAGACAGACAGACAGACAGACAGACAGACAGACAGACAGACAGACAGACAGACAGACAGACAGACAGACAGACAGACAGACAGACAGACAGACAGACAGACAGACAGACAGACAGACAGACAGACAGACAGACAGACAGACAGACAGACAGACAGACAGACAGACAGACAGACAGACAGACAGACAGACAGACAGACAGACAGACAGACAGACAGACAGACAGACAGACAGACAGACAGACAGACAGACAGACAGACAGACAGACAGACAGACAGACAGACAGACAGACAGACAGACAGACAGACAGACAGACAGACAGACAGACAGACAGACAGACAGACAGACAGACAGACAGACAGACAGACAGACAGACAGACAGACAGACAGACAGACAGACAGACAGACAGACAGACAGACAGACAGACAGACAGACAGACAGACAGACAGACAGACAGACAGACAGACAGACAGACAGACAGACAGACAGACAGACAGACAGACAGACAGACAGACAGACAGACAGACAGACAGACAGACAGACAGACAGACAGACAGACAGACAGACAGACAGACAGACAGACAGACAGACAGACAGACAGACAGACAGACAGACAGACAGACAGACAGACAGACAGACAGACAGACAGACAGACAGACAGACAGACAGACAGACAGACAGACAGACAGACAGACAGACAGACAGACAGACAGACAGACAGACAGACAGACAGACAGACAGACAGACAGACAGACAGACAGACAGACAGACAGACAGACAGACAGACAGACAGACAGACAGACAGACAGACAGACAGACAGACAGACAGACAGACAGACAGACAGACAGACAGACAGACAGACAGACAGACAGACAGACAGACAGACAGACAGACAGACAGACAGACAGACAGACAGACAGACAGACAGACAGACAGACAGACAGACAGACAGACAGACAGACAGACAGACAGACAGACAGACAGACAGACAGACAGACAGACAGACAGACAGACAGACAGACAGACAGACAGACAGACAGACAGACAGACAGACAGACAGACAGACAGACAGACAGACAGACAGACAGACAGACAGACAGACAGACAGACAGACAGACAGACAGACAGACAGACAGACAGACAGACAGACAGACAGACAGACAGACAGACAGACAGACAGACAGACAGACAGACAGACAGACAGACAGACAGACAGACAGACAGACAGACAGACAGACAGACAGACAGACAGACAGACAGACAGACAGACAGACAGACAGACAGACAGACAGACAGACAGACAGACAGACAGACAGACAGACAGACAGACAGACAGACAGACAGACAGACAGACAGACAGACAGACAGACAGACAGACAGACAGACAGACAGACAGACAGACAGACAGACAGGTTAGGTTAGGTTGTAAGTGGCTGCTGACGTTTTACGTCAACACACGTAGACTCTGAGGTCCATTGTGATACCACGGGATCGTAATAGGTTTCCCTACTAGTCCCTGTCGTTAAACCAGTTTGAGCTTCTTATGAAACTCCTTAGATGTTGAATTTTGACATCCGACAAATCAGAAAGATCGTACAGCTCCCTAGATCCCAGTGAAGCAAGTCGCTGACCAGAAAGTGCCGGGCAATGGCAAATAAAGTGTTCGATAGTTTCCAACTCCTCTTCATCCATGCAACTTCGGAAAAAGTCATTCGACGGCACATTTAACCGCTCTGCGTGCTTCCCTATAAGACAGTGTCCGGTAATTATAGAAACCACCGTCGAAATCTCTCCTCTTGGAAGCGATATCAGCTCACTTGTGCGCCCCTGATTAAGAGAAGGCCAAATCAGTCGTGTTGTCTCACACGTCCATCCATTTGCCCATCTTTGATTAGTCTCCGTCGCTGAACAAAGCCGTAGGTTTTGCTTGCAAGTTTCTAGAGGCATACCAACACATTCCAATTCTGTTGGAACCTGTAAGGTAGTTCCTAGTCTTGCAAGCTCATCGGCTTTGCAATTCCCTGGAATGTCTCTGTGCCCTGGGACCCATATGAGTCGTATGTTAAACTGCTTGGCCATCTCATTTAAAGACGTGCGGCAGTTAAGGGCAGATCCTGTTTTCAGAAACATTGAATCCAGGGACTTGACCGCGGCTTGACTGTCAGTATAGATGTTGACTGCGGTTGTAGACAAGACATTGCAGCTCAACCAGTTAGCCACTTCCTTTATTGCCAGCATCTCTGCCTGGTAAACACTGCAATGATCTGGTAATCTACGAGCCAGGCTCAATCCAAGCTCTTCCGAATAGACCCCAAAGCCCACTTGTTCGTGCAGCCTCGATCCATCTGTGTAAAAATTTATGGTAGCTCCTCTTCCCGGAGTATCCCCAATCCAAGACTCCCTGGATGGTATCATAGTGGTAAAGTGGCGCTCAAAAAGGCTCAAAGAGGGAGCACAATCCACATTTTGTGGTATTGTTATCTTTTTCAAGATCGCGCTATGGCCACAATCGCTGCTCCTCCATTGCAGCGTGCTATTAAGTCGAATTGCCGACGCAGCTACATACTGCCTACCCAATATGTCCAAGGGTATCAGGTGAAGGAGTATTTCTAATGCAGCCGTAGGTGTAGTACGAAGAGCACCAGTGATGCACATTGACGCCATTCTCTGTACCTTCGTAATAAAGACACAGTTCGCTTTTGTTTCTAAAGCAGGCCACCAGACAATGATTCCATACAGCAAAATTGGACGCACCACTGCTGTATAGATCCAATGAACGACTTGAGGGCTAAAACCCCATCGTTTTCCAATGGCCCTTTTACAGGAATACAAAGCAATCGTTGCTTTTCTCACCCGTTCCTCAATATTACGCCTGAAATTCAGCTTCCTATCTAGAAATACTCCAAGATACTTGGCTCCATCTGAGAAGGTGATTTCAGTACCGTCCAGAGAAATAGGATCGAAAGCAGGAATCTTATTTTTCCTTGTAAATAAAACAAGCTCTGTTTTACTAGGATTAACTCCTAGACCACAGTCTCTTGCCCATTTAGACAGATCTTTCAGAGAACCCTGAAGAATGTCCCGCAATGTTGGCAGATGCTTCCCCTTTACCGCTATCGCGACATCGTCAGCATATGCGACAACATGACAACCACGTGCTTCTAGAGAAAGTAGCATTGAATTCAGTGCCAGGTTCCAAAGAAGCGGCGAAAGAACACCTCCTTGTGGTGTGCCCCTATTGACAAATCGAGATATGACGGACGCTCCCAATTCAGACGTTATACGTCTACTGGCAAGTAGGCTTTCCACCATTAAAACGATTTCACGCTTTACTCCCAGACCAGACAATGCCAATATTATCGATTCTGGGATGACATTATTAAAAGCCCCCTCAATATCAAGAAAGGCCACCATAGTGTACTCCTTTACCGAAAGCGATCTCTCGATGGTACCAACGAGCTCATGAAGAGCTGTTTCCGTTGATCGTCCCTTGCTGTATGCATGTTGCTTTGTCGAAAGCAACTTTGGGTCAATCACTCTACGCAAATATGAGTCTATCATTCGTTCCATTGTCTTTAACAAAAAAGAAGACAGACTAATTGGTCTGAAATCCTTCGGAGCTGTGTGGGAACTTTTCCCAGCCTTCGGGATAAATACGACTCTGGTATCCCTCCATTTTAAAGGAATATACGACCAGTTGATGCATGCTGTGTATAGATTATACAGCAACGGGGCTATATAGTCCGACACTTGCTGCAACTCAGCCGGGATTATACCATCAGGTCCCGGGGATTTATAGGGCCTGAAGCTTTTTATCGCCCAGATTAATGTTGGCATATTTATTATTTCCGAAGCAATTTCAGATGCTTGGGCGTCAGAACGTTCCAAAGCTTGAAACGGCGTCATGAAATTGCCCGGAAAATGCGTGTTTAAAAGGAGATCCAGCGACTCTCCACTGGAGGAAGACCACACCCCATTAGGATCTTTCAGGTATCCCAGGGTGCAAGGAGAAGAAGCCAGAACCTTGCGCAGCCTGGATGCCTCAGAAACGTCTTCTATGTTTCCACAGAAGTTTTTCCAAGAATCACATTTTGCATTTCTGATCATCTTTTTATAACTCTTAAGTTGCAACCTGTATGCAGACCAGTTCTCGTCCGCTCTTGAAAATTTAGCCTTATTAAAGACCACATTTGACCACCAAGGTGGCTTTTTTTTCCTCTAGGCTTTGCAGAAGGGCAAGACGCATCCAGGCACCTATTACAAACATTTGTTATATGGTCAACCAGACAGTCAATTTCCGCCAAACTATGTGGTTTAGATAAGGGTACTTCATCCAAAAGCAAAGAAAAAGTCTCCCTGTATTTCACCCAGTTTGTTCTCCTCAGATTTCTAGAGACTGTCTCAACCGGGCACGCTCCCTGAGTAAAAACTCAATGTAGCGATGATCTGAGAAAGAATGCTCTTCCAAAACTCTCCAGTCATCAATTCTATCAGACAATGTATCTGATACAAGTGTTACGTCAAGAACCTCTTGCCGCGTACTTGTAACGAAAGTTGGTTCACCACCCTTGTTACAAATATACAGGTTAGTGCTTAACAAAAACTCCAAAAGTGATTCGCCTCTATCATTTGTGTCTGTACTACCCCATATCGAATGATGTGCATTAGCATCACAACACACTACTAACTGGTGTCCCCTAGATTCAGACTCCCGAATTAGACCGACAACCTTCTCCGGGGGTATTGACCCCGGATTAGGAAAATACGCAGAGGCGAGCCAAATAGACTTCCCATGAAGCTCTAAGCTAGCCGCTGTAACATCCATATCACTAAAAGTTGATAAAAAGAATATATTTAAGCCATTTTTTGCCAAGATGCAGGCTCTTGGTGAGCCCTCACCTTTGGCAACCACCAACTTAAACCCAGGGGTCTTCAATCCGCAAACCCTGCCACCCCGCACCCAGGGCTCTTGGATAAAAACCAAGTCAACTGCTCCTGTCGTCAGGCGCAGCAAGAGTGCAACTGAGGCTGCCTTACAGTGATGGAGGTTTATTTGTAGGAACCGCAACATCTTGTTTTATTTCCACCATCCTTTCCACCACCGTGTTATTGGCTTCATCCTCCGTGTTATGAAAGAGGTCGCATTCGTCCCCAGATTCGGTTTCGAATAAGCCAGATATATATCCCATCTGTTCTGAATCGGAGGCAACAGAACTCTCCGAATTCCTCACTGCATGGGCCTCGTCCTGAATGTCACCCATCGTGGCATCAGCTTTATCCTCCATGCCATCACAGAGGTCGCATTCGTTACCAGATTCGGTTTCAAAAATGCCAGATGCATCTCCCATCAGCCTAGAATCGGCCAGCTGAATATCAACCTTTTCCCGATTCTCCTCCTCAGCCGACTCTGCCACTGGCTTGTCTGCGTTCAAAAAAGTCTTCTGGTCGCCCTTGTAGACATTGACTCTTATATGAAAAAATCCAAATCTAATAATGCCGTCAGTCCTGGCTAAAAGCGGAAGCGATTCCTCATTAACCAAGACCACTGCTTGACGACGAGCGCCCTCCATCTCACCCAATCTGGCAATTTGGCAATTCTGAGTTGGAAGGTCAGGATTGCAGACTTTTATCATCTTAAGAATCACCGCAGTGTCATTTGTAGCCATTGGGATCCATGCATGAGCTCTGGGTTGCGAGGGGATATCATGTTTTTCCACAACGTCCAGTCTGGCTCCAGGCCATAACTCTCCCACTTGGCTAATGGCAACCTTAAACACGGCTGCGGATCTTTCGTTCCCAAAAGCAACGAGTTTTACTCGCCCCTGATACCAACCTGCGTTGACAGTAGTAGGGAGAAAATCAGGCATACTCTCAAGGAGCCTATAGTAGATTTCATTTAGTTTAGTTTCAACTAAACTCCACTTGTCCCTTGGAATACTACAATCCCCATTTTGCCTGTTTATCACAGCCCTAACGAAGTTACCTTTAACAGACAGACAGACAGTTTTATCAATAATTTGGATTAATAAAATCTTATAAATTTCATTTTTGGGCAAATTAACTGTTTTTTGGTGTCGTGGCATTCTATTAGATAACTTTAAGTCTGTCATGAAATCTTACCGATCTAGGACGTCTTTAACCCACATTGGTTGGGGGTCAAAAATTACCCCCGCAGGAAATTTGAAGTTTAGAGCTTAAATTTTGTGCTATTAACAAGTATAAAACGGCTTTTGTGTTTTTTACCCCAGCTATTATTTCGTATTAATATATTATCTTTAAAAAAATCGTTAACCCTTCTTGGTAGGGGGTCAAAAATGACCCATTCAATAAAAAATATAAATTTTGTTGATATCAAAAAATTCAAGCACTATGCCGAGTAGGGTTGCCAGATACTAGAAGTCAAATAACTGGATAATGGAAAATATTCAGCTGGATTTTGAAAAAATAACTGGATTTTTTTTTTAATAACTTAAAACAAATCAAGCGATTTTCAAATGTGAGATATTTTTATTTCTTTTCGAATAAAACATCAATCAAATTGCTGACTCTATTTGCCACGCAAAATATAGCCTTTTTAAGCATTTCCATTAATTTTTCGATCATCTCGAAATGTTGATGTTGAGCTCATCAAAGGTCTAAGGATTGTTATCATATTTTTTTTTTCAAATAACCCCACAAAAATATGTCCGGACTCCGGAGTGGTCAAATCTGGAAATCTAGGTGGCCAGTTCAAATTCCTTGGATGGGCGATGTTAAAAATGGGACTTATTTTTATGAGGTTGTTTAAAGAGCAAATAGTGCACCAAACAATCCTCAGATCATCGTAGATCTCAAGGAAAACTTTCTTGCCGAAATCAACACTGCCCGAAATGTTCGAAAAAGTATTAAAAAAAGTAGTGAAAATGCAGAAAAAGGGGCCCATTTACAAGTAGTCAAAAGAGGCAGCTATTTGATTTATGTTTTATTCAAAAAGTAGTCAAAAAAAATGTAAAATATATTTAATAAAAAAAAAATTTGTTTAAATTAAAGAAATTCTTTTTAACTGGATAAATTATGTTTTAACTGGAAACTGGACCAGACCCAAAATAACTGGAAAATCCAGGTCATTCCCGGCCGTCTGGCAACCCTAATGCCGAGTCAAGACCGATCATATAATACCCTACACCAGAGTTTCCTGGAAAATGGGTCCCAAGTTCAAACATGGACCGATTAGATATATATCTTGTCAACTATTTAATAAGTGTAAAAAATACTCATACATCAAATTTGAGTGAAATAGGATTACTTTTGTTGACATTAAACCTCTTTAACTGAATATCGGGCGAAACTTTCACATGGGGCCTGAGTCCAAAAATGATCCGATGATAATCAGGTTTGATAAGGTTATTAAAGTACGCGTTGAACATACACAAACAGAATTTTAATTAAATATTTTCTATTTTCATGAAATTTGAGAGATTTATGGGAAAATCGGGAAGGTAGTTTGTATGGGGGCTACAAGAAGAACTGGTCCGATTTATTTAAAATTTGAAACGGTGATTTGTGTAGACGAAACATGATTACCTGCCAAACGAAACGATACCTATTATAATACGGGTATTAGAGTCATTTGGATCAAAACTAAAGGGGACCTTTGTATGGGGGCTAGGTCTAAACATGGACCGATTTTTCCAATTTCAATAGGCTTCGTCCTTGGGCCAAAAGAGGCTTAAGTTTTAAATTTCAAGTCAATTGATTAAAACTTACGACCTGTATCGTGTTTACACCGTTTACATGGACAGACAGACAGACGGACATCGCTAAATCGACTCAAAAAGTGATTCTGAGTCGATCGGTATACTTCAAAGTGGGTATAGGACCAATATTTCGGGTAGTTACAAACATCAGCACAAACTCATTATACCCTGTACCACAGTGTGGTGTAGGGTATAAAGATCTTGTGAACACTTACGAATAAAAATAAAGCCGCCCGGACTTTTACTTTTGGAGTTACATGCTGCCAAAGTTGACGTTATAAATAGCACTGTGCTACACCAAAAATATGCAGGGGTTCTCATATAAAAATTCGGGTTGGTTGGAGTCCATAGAGTACTGATATACCCATAGTTTTTCTGGATCACTTCGTTAAGTACGTTTTTTATTGGCAAATGTGTTGGAAAACGGAAATTCTTAAATTACAATTTTAAAAAATTATTACTTTGTTAGTTTGCAACCGATTTTCGATTTTATGGATTTGTTTTAAAGGTATAGGTCTTACCTTTCAAACAAAACAAAAAAATTAAAAATCGATCAAGAATTGGCTGAGCTACGATCGCTTAAGTAAAAGAAAACCGAATTTTTTGAAAAATTTGTCATATTCTTTACACTCTAAGTTGAAAGTGAATCATTAAACAATTTTTTTGAATTTTTTGTAAAAAAGTATAGTAAAGTGGCTTTCCAAAACACCAAAAAACATAACAATCGCTTAAAAAATGAATGAGTTATGCTAAGTTTTGTGATAGGACATTTTTATTTTTTTTCAGAAACGCTTGTAATTCAAGCATTATTCATAAATCTTGTTACTAGTAGTAATTTTATGCGCATATGCATATAAACTAGAGATGGGAACGTAATTAGATTTGTGCGTGATTCACACATGATCAGAAGTGAGCGTGATTGAAAATTAATTTTACTCACGTGGTTGTTAGTGAGTGTCAGTGTGAGTGGAATAAAAAAATGGGCGTGTCAGTTACTTCCAAATCCTTTGTTTAAAAAATATCAGTGTTACTTCTTAAACAAAAAAATATTGAGAATAAGTTAAAAACAGGCTAAGGTGCGCTTGTTTAAGTAAAAAAACTTTTTTGAAGAGTTATACCTGCAACATTTTTATGACAGAAAAAGCTGTGCGCTTGCAAACATGTTTTTTTAAAACGAAATTGCTAAAATTGTGGGATCATTTGATGGAAATTTTACCTGTTTATAAATATACATGTGAGGCATTCCACACCAAATGTTCAGTGAGAAAAAAATTTTGTACCAAAATTTTTTCAATGGGTCCCGGGTAAAAAAGTTTTTTATATAACTAGGGTGAGATTTCCATGCAAATGCATGTTTTTTGTCGAAAGCCTAAAAACGATATCGACCAATTATCTTTCCGAATCAAGAGATTTGCATTAAATGGCATCGATTTGTTTTCGCATATTTGGATATTTTGGTGAAAATACATATTTTTGCATATTTTGATTTTAAATGCATATATTGTGCATGTTTCGAACTTTTAAGTGCATATTATTGCATATTTTGGCATAAATTAGCAAAAATACAAATTGAAATTAATTTTTTTCAAAAACTATTTTAAATTTTAAAAATTTATTTTGAAAATCAGACAAATTACTTTTTTTCTTCTTAATTTTTTTTTATAGATTTTCTTAATTTTTAAAAAAATCTTGCTAGACAAACATCTAATCTTTAAAAAAAAAATTACAAAAAAAAAACAAAAGTGGCAGGATTTTTTATAAATTGACTTTATTAAAAATGGAAAATTTCAGAACGGGTTCTGAAAATTTTCCAAAAAAATTTTAATCGATAGCCGATACAAAACTATACAAGAATGTAAATTTTTGAGATTTTGGTGCATTTCGTTTTTATTTGATATATATTTAAACAAGGCAACTTGACACAAACTTGACCATTTTTCCAATATTTGACCACGCCACCTAAGCACAGTTTTTGAAAAATTAAACAACCAAAAACGTAATTCTTAGCTCCATATATGAGGCATTCCTCACCAAATGTTCAGCAAAAAAAAAGTTGTGTCGTGTCAATATGAAATCATTTTCAAAGTATTCGCTCTCAGTGTACTATTAAATAACAAAAATAAAATTTAAGTTTTTTCAAAAAGTGGGCCTTGTAGGCGTGGTCAAAAATTGAAAATATCTAACTGTTTTGCCTGAGCATCTTTACTTCAATATTTATGCAAATTAAATGAAACACAGTAAAGTCTTAATGACAAAAGCTGTTTATAGATTTTTGAAAGGGCTATCAATTAAAAAAAATAAAAATTGGAACATTTTCAGAAGAAGTTCTAAATTTTTTAAATTTAAACTTAAACTTTATTTATCAAAAAACATGCCGCAATTTTATTTGTTTTTTATTTTTTTAAAAAAAAGTTAAAGGAATTTTCTATCTGATCTGAAATTTTTAGAGATGTGTTTTGCCTTGTTTTCGAAAAATCAAAATTCAAAAATTGCAACACGCTTATTTTATACAATAATGGTATTTAAAACGTGTGCGTATGAGTAATATCAATACTTAAAAAATATTTTAAGAGGCGATGGTAGCGTGAGTGAGTTTTTAATAACGATTACGCACGCTTATGAAAGAAAAAATTTAGTCACGCACGATATTTTATTTTGCTCACGCTCATTCACGCACACGTGAGTAGAAAAAATAAGTTACGGTCACGATGTTCACGTGAGCGTGAGTAAAATAAAATATCGTGCTTGAATATTTTTTTCTTTCATTAGCGTGCGTGATCGTGAATAAATACTCAGGCAAAAAAGTTTGATATTTTTAATATTTGACCACGCCGACAAGGCCCACTTTTTGAGAAAAACTTAAATTTTATTTTTGTTATTTATTAGTACCCTAAGAGCGAATACTTTGCAAATGATATCCCATTGAAACCACTATGGTTTTTCTGTAGTGGAACAGTTGGTGTGGAATGCCTCACATGGCTATACATTAGGGTATTCAATCGATTAACCGTTAATCGGTTAACCGATTAATTTTGGTCGATTAACTGTTCGAATAATTTAAAATTGTCAATTTTCAAATAACAAATAAACCGATTAATTTGTGTCGATTAACCGATTAACCGAAATCTCTTTTTTTTAGTAATTTTACTTATTTTTTTTGCTTTATTTAGCATTTTGATGTTTCATTTTTAATTTGAATTACGGTTCTGCTAAAAGAAGTTTAGGTCTAAAAAACTTATCAAACTCTATGTTAGCAATATGTAAAAACGTCGCCTTAAAACGTCGGTTTAAAAAAAAAACAAATTACAATTAGTAACTCTAGCCAATTTTTTATATATTGTCAACAGTATATATTTTTCTAATTGTTTTTTTATGTAATTAATACGAATCTGGCCTTAGAAGTGATTTATCTCATTTTGAGATATTTAGATTTTTTTATGTAATTAATACGAATCTGGCCTTAGAAGTGATTTATCTCATTTTGAGATATTTAGATTTTCGATTGACAGTACTGCATAAGCTCAGATATTCGCAATGTCCGGGACCTTATAAAACAGCGAATTATTTTATGATGTATAATTAGTTCAGCACATCTAAAAATACTTTTGCAATCCTTAAAATGACTTTTTTTATTACGGAGATATCGACCGATAAAATTATTGCAATTTCGGCCCTAAAACAAAAAAGAAAACAAATTTGGAAACCAACCAATTTTTTTGTTGATATTTTTAGTACCGAATTCAAATTCTATTAGAGGAGCATCTAATCCCGGCAGCAATTTGGGTGAATTTTAGCTTTTTACAAAAATTACTTTATTTTTTTTACATTTTTTCGCATTGAATTAGGGCCAATTTAGATTGGGGTAATTTTTCAGGTTGCCAAACAAAAATTCTTTATTTGGGCTAACATTAAAGAGGGTATTTAAAGCTTCGCCATAGCGGATATAGATTTCTTTAAAGCACATACAATTCTTGGTTTTATATTCAATTTAAATTTTAAATTTATATTATTCGGTTAACCGAATAATTCAAATTTATCCGATTATTAACCGATTAAATCTCAACCCCGATTAATTATTTGCTCGATTAACCGATTAAACCAAAACCTCGATTAATTGAATACCCTACTATACATACAACCCATTTAAAAATTTACGGTTCACATGTTTTTTTTTCGCTAACCATTTATAAACAGGTAAAATTTCCGTCAAATGATCCCACAATTTTACCAATTTCGTTTCAAAAATGTCAAATGTTTTTTGTCATAAAAATGTTGCAGGTATAACTCTTCAAAAAAGGTTTTTTACTTAAACAAGCGCACCTTAGCCAGTTTTCAACCGATTCACAATATTTTTAAAATGTTTAAGAATTAACACTGATATTTTTTAAACAAACCCAAAAAATTATGAATAGGATTTGGAAGTAACTGACACGCCCATTTTTTTATTCCACTCACACTGACACTCACTAACAACCACGTGAGTAAAATTAATTTTCAATCACGCTCACTTCTGATCATATGTGAATCACGCACAAATCTAATTACGTTCCCATCTCTAGTTTATATGCATATGCGCATAAAATTATTACTAGTAACAAGATTTATGAATAATGCTTGAATTACAAGCGTTTCTGAAAAAAATTAAAAATGCCCTATCACAAAACTTAGCATAACTCATTCATTTTTAAACCGATTGTTATGTTTTTTGGTGTTTTGGAAAGCTACTTTACTATACTTTTTTACAAAAAATTCAAAAAAATTGTTTAATGATGCACTTTCAACTTAGAGTGTAAAGAATATGACAAATTTTTCAAAAAATACGTTTTTTTTTTACTTAAGCGATCGTAGCTCAGCCAATTCTTGATCGATTTTTAATATTTTTATTTTGTTTGAAAGGTAAGACCTATACCTTTAAAACAAATCCATAAAATCGAAAATCGGTTGCAAACTAACAAAGTAATAATTTTTTAAAATTGTAATTTAAGAATTTCCGTTTTTCAACACATTTGCCAATAAAAAACGTACTTAACGAAGTGATCCAGAAAAACTATGAGTATATCAGTACTCTATGGACTCCAACCAATCCGAATTATCATATGAGAACCCCTGCATAAATTATTTTTGGTCTTTTGTAGCACAGTGTAGTTAACGTTATGCAGTTAAGGGTAAAACCGCCAAATTTGAATCTTAAAGGAATCAAATAAGTCCCTCCAAAAAGTATTCGTCATTTTTACCGTAAATTTAATTTAATTAAACTAAGAAAATATAGACCAAATTTCATCTCGTTTGGTGCGGGAACTTTTTTGACTTAAGCGAAAAAGTAAAAATGTAATTCTTAATATTTTTGTATTGCCCTTTTGGCTAGGGCAGGTAAATTTTGATATTTGCTAAAAAATCCAAAAAGTCATAACCCTTTTGTACACAGAAAAAAACGAATTGTTATATTGACCCCCATATTGGTGAATACAATTAATTTTTCACTGAAAGTGCTTCTATACGGAAATTTGTAATATCAACAAACGTTTGTAAATTTTGATTGTTGAAAAAATAATTTTGTTTTTTTCAACAAAGAAATTCAAATAACACCAACACAATTTTTTGATCTGAAAAAAGTAAAAATCTTATTTTTTTCAACAAAGAAATTCAACAAACACAATTTGTTTATCTGACAAAAGAATTTTTTTTTTCAACAAACAAAAACACTATTTGTTGACATGATAAAAGAATTTTGAAATTAAATTACTTGACTGAGTTTGTTGAAAACAAAATCGAAGTTTTGTATTATTACAGGCGGCCGTTTTTACTAAATGTTTGGTTGATATCATGTTTTGTTGATTTACAATTTATATTTGTTGATTTAAATTTGACTTGATTTTGATTTAATTTTCTGTATAAGCACAAATTTTTAATTTTGTAGTGCATAAAAATAGGAGCCCTTATATTTAAAAGTTTATTTACCTTAATACAGTTAACTTTATGTACATTTTTCAAAATTCCCGGGAATACGCGATAAAAAAATGACGAATTCCCGGAAATCTCGGGACGGAAAATCCCGGAAAACATTCTCTTATTATCATGGTAAAATAAAAATAAAAAAAATCTTCTTTGTGGCTTATTTTATTTCATTTGGGTTTTGTTTTTATTTTTCGTGTTGGGGGTTTATTTCATTGGGGGATATTTAATAGCGCTGATCTTTTTTGCGTTTAACATAATAATGAAAATCTATTATTTTGTTCTATATTTCTTTTTAGATATTACGAAACTGGTTCAATTAAACCTCGTGCCATAGGTGGTTCAAAGCCTCGAGTAGCCACTACCCCAGTTGTACAAAAAATAGCTGATTACAAACGTGAATGTCCAAGTATTTTTGCTTGGGAAATACGTGATCGATTGCTGTCGGAACAAGTATGCAATAGTGATAATATACCCAGTGTGAGTATGGTTATCTACACTCCAAAAAATAAAATACTGTAAAACTAACAAAAGAAAATTGTTAAAATAAGCAAAAAAGCTGTAGTTTTGAACCAAGAACAAACAATAAATCTCCCCTAAGAGGATATTTAGACTTCTAACGAAAAAATAAGTTTGGCGTCTTGGCGTTTCTTACTAAGGCCAAAATAAAAGGGTGTCAGGTGTTTTTTGCGTTTTGGCGTTTCGGCATCAATTACTTAGGCAAAAAATAAACGGGTGTCTCTGTTGTTTGCGTTTTGGCCAGATGGGCCAGATTTTTTGTTTTTTTCTGGTTTTTGAATTTAAAGAGTAAATTGAGGAAAAATGTTATTAAAATGAAAAAAAAAATATTAAAAGATTTAATTAATTAAAATTACAAAAAATAAGGAAAAAAAACAATAATTAATTTTTAGTTGTTTTTCGTTTTTTTTTGCCGGTTTTTGAATTTAAAGGTGGGTAAGTTGCTCGGTTTTCACGTGAAAATCTGTCAAACTCCATATAAAAAAAAACATAAATTTCACACTAGCTTTATAAAAGCAAAAAAATTTCGCTGAAGAGGTATTCTGTTCACTGGTGAAAAACCGGCAAAATAACCCGGTATATGTTGCAACAACACTATAAGCAACATTTTTTTTAAATGTACAGACCATTTAAAAAGCGGTGAAATTTAACATTCGGAAATAAAATGAAGTAATTATAAGTGTTTGGGACTGTAAACATTAATTATATCACATAAATAGAAAAAAATTATCAACAAAATTTTAATTTAAGGTATTTTATGTATGCTGATGCGCAAAACATAACCAAACATATGACTGTCAAATTTTCACTACAAATTAATTGATGTTTCGAAACATTTTTTTTCACCGGTGAACAACTTACTTAGCTTAAAGAGTAAATTCATGAAAAATTTTATTTAAATCACATTTAAAGAGTAAATTCAGGAAAAATTTAATTACAATAAAAAAAGATTTAATTAATTTAAATTAAGAAAAAATATTTAAATAAAAAAAAATATTTTTACTCAAAATGGACACACAACAATATTATCGACTAGGAGATTTCAACCGGGGACCTTCTGATTCTCGTGCTAACCCTCTACCCACAATCCTAAAGGTAAGGTCAAAATTTAAGTTTCTTAAATTAAAATATACCTAAACTTTTTTTAAAAGTAACGCAATTTGGAGTAAAAAACATTTATAAATACAAAAATAAAAATAAGAAAATTAAAAAAAAAAAGTTATGAGATTTGAACCGAGGACCTTCCGTGTCCTGTGCATACGCTCTACCATATCGCCTAAAGGATTACAAGGAAATTCGATATCTTTTTGTTCTAATGCAGTGTCAGATTTCTAATAATAAATTTAAAAAACGAATTTTCTTTAACGTTATTTCTGTTGTTTGTTATTTTTTTGTTCAGAGAGGTAAAAAACTTATTTTGTTTAAGAAAATAACAAACGATTTTAGTAAAAGAATTTATAATTCAGAATCTTAAAGAGTCAATTCATTTTTTTAATTAAATTTTTTGATGTATTTAAATTTATAAATTTAATTTAAAATTTTGAATGAATCAATTAATTGTTTAATTGATTTAATAAATATTAAATTAACTAGCTGTTTCGCACCCGGCGTTGCCCGGGTTGAAAAAAATATTTTATAATGAATAACAGTTTGTAATTCCCTATGGTTGCATCCTCGGTTAGCACTACATATGGTGAAAATTTCAATTTCGCATTACTTTACACCACCTCTGACCCATTATTCCCGCCTTGTTTAGTACTCGACGTTTAAGCGTGATAACCGAATAGGCAGAAATATCTTTCAATATATTATAAATGGGTGTGGAAATTTACGTCCCTTTGTTCGATCGCACACTGATATGGGCCCGCATCTGTTAGTCAGTTATTAAAAATTGGCTCAGCCGTTTTTGCGTGATTGCGGAACTGGCAAAAATACACGCCTTTGCCCAATCACGCGCTAATATGGCATATTGTTCCCGCCTCGGTTAGTAAGTACTATAAAGTTGAAATTTTGTTAAAATCAGTTAAGGCGCTTAAGCGTAATTACGGAACAGACAGAAAATAACTTTCAGTGTGGTGCAAAGGGGCGTGACAACTTACGCCCAGTGGTCTTAACACGCTCTATTATGGTTTATTATTCCCGTTTCGGAAGTACTATGTGTGGTGAAAAATCCATTAAAATCGGTTAAGCCGTTTCCCATAAGCATGATTGTGGGAGAGGCAGAAATAACTTTCAATGTAATACAAAAGAGCGTGGGATTTTACTCCCCTTTGTCAAACCCCACTCTTTTGTGGCCTATAGTTCCTGCCTCGGTTAGTGCTATCTGCGGTGGAAATTTCTTCAAAATCAGTTAAGCCGAATAAGCGTGATTGCGAAAAAGGCAGAAAGGAGGTGCAATAATTTAACAGGGCGTGTCATTTTATGCCCCTTTGTCCGATCGCTCATTTTATGTTCTATAGTTCCCGCCTCGTTTAGTACTATCTGTGACGAAAATTTCATGTTAATTGATTCAGCCGTTGATGCGTAATTGAGGAACTGACAGAAACAACTTTTAGTATAGTACAAAAGAGCGATGCAACTAATGCCTCTTTGTCCAAACGCGCTTATTATGGCAGTCAAAAATAATTTGAAAATAATATAAAGAGCGGCATTTTAAAACGCCTTTGCCCAATAACGTGCTGATATGGCATATTGTTTCCGTTTCGGTTAGTACTATCTGTGTTGAAAATTGCAATAAAATCTGTTCAGACGTTTAAGAGTGATTACGGAACTGACAGAAATAACTTTCAATGTAATACAAAGGGGCGTGGTCTTTTACGCCCATCCGTCAGAGCGCCCTCCTATTATAACCTATAGTGTCCGCCTGGGCTTGTACTATGCTTGTAAATTTTCATTAAAATCGGTTCAGACGTTTACGCGTGATTACGGAACAGGTAGAAATAACTTCAATGAAGTACAAAGGGGCGTGGCATTTCCGCCCCTTTGTGTGATCGCCGCCCTATTATGAACTATATTTCCCGCTTGGATTAGTACTATATGTGGTGAAAATTTCTTTAAAATCGGTTCAGCCGTTTAAGTGTAAGTGTTTAAGTGTAATTGCTGAAAAGGAAGAAATAATCCTGCAAGCATTTCGAAACGAAGAAGATACGCTAGCGTATCGCCTGGAAGATAAATTGTATTGCGGGGGATATCTTCTTCGTATTGCGGAAGAAACACCTGTGAGTAGAAATCGTGTCCCGAAAGCGATACGTCCAGAAGATACAAAGGCAATTCTTCTGGAGGATAATCACGCAATATTGCCAGATAATCATTTGGAAGATAACTCGAAGATATCACTCAAATTTTACCTAGAAGATAAAAAGATGTTGCCATTTTTTCTCATAGGAGATAAAAGTATGTTTATTATTCAAATTAAAGAAGATATTTTACAAACGATAGTGATGAACAATAATTTATTCACTGTTTCCATGATCTTGAAATTGATTATCTTCTTCAAAAATGGCACATTGAGCTGTTGAAAATTTGCAGGACCTAATGGAGTTAAAAAAAAGTTAGTAAGTTTTGCAGATTAATGCCTTTGTTGTTTGTGAATTCATTACTTACCTCTTAACACCAATTTTTATGATTTTTTGTTTATTTATTCCGAAAAAACAATGAAAAACGAAATTAAATATATTTTTGACAATAAATAAATGTATTGATTTCGTATTTTTTACATCCGTATGATAAGAGAATATCGTATATGTATCGCGCAGGTGAAAAATCACCTTGGAGATAAATTTTTGATAATTCGGCGATATTGTTTATTTTATAAATGACAAAAAAAATATATTTTTTTAAAAATTGCTAAAATATCCTCGAAATGATAAAAGAAAGATTTTCAAAAAATACTACTTTAATGAATTTTTATTACGATAAAAAGAAGATATTGCCGCAATTTCTTCTAGGGGATATTTCTTCCAAATGTTTGCAGGGAATGTTCAATATAATACAAAGGGGCGTGGCATTTTACGCCCACTTGGCAGATCGGTCTATCTTATGGCCTATAGTTCCCGTCTCGGTTAGTACTATCTGTGGTGAAGATTTCATGTAAATCGGTTCAGCCGTTTATCCTTGATTGTGGACAGACAGAAAAACCAAAGAATGCCACGCCCCTTTGTAAGGATCTTATATTTACAAAAAGTGGTCGTAAAAAGAGGCGTGGCTTCCAATCAAGATGCGGGGTGGCATATATTTCCTTGCAAAAAACGCCCTATTAGTATGCCAAATTGCATGTTTATCGGTAACAAACATCCAAATCGTCACCTAAAATGCAAAACGCCCTAACTAACAAAAAATTCAAAATCGCGTTTTTAATTGATTCTTATGTATTGGATCAAAATACATGTTCACAAAAAAATTTAGACTCCTTTGATCAAAAATGGAGATTTTATTAACAAAATTCAAAAAGCCCTAACTACATGCTTTAATATATGTTAAACCAAAAAGCCCCAACTACACATTTGTTTACATAATATTGCAAACGCAACTGCTATTTTTTAAGACTAAACATTTTTTTGATGCTTCTTCTTCCAGGATGTCCACCAATAGGAAAAATATCTGTATATGTGCACAAAAAATAAAGTTTAGAAATTTACCAATTAACCCCTTCAGGCCCGTACTCTCACGAGAATTGTTCCTTTTTCTGCTATAGAAATCGCAATTTATGCAGTATAATTAGTCTTAAGTAAGATATAAATTCTACATAAAATTTAATAACAATATAATTAATGCCGATAAAAACATGATCGTAAGTTCTTCATTCCGATTGAATAAAATTCAATGTAAATTTTTCGTTAAATAAGTGCAAAATTTTTTTTTTTTTTGATTATAAATTTTTGCTATTATTACAAAAAATGCAGGGGGCTAATTATGTAACTTGATAATTGTCAATCGTCATCGTTAGCTCATTATTCAATTACTATAAAATGACACTATATGGTAATGGAATATAACAAAAAACGTTAGCTTCATTGGAAAGCTTATAATTTCTTCATAAAAAGGGACAGAAATAAAAACAAGTTGATGTCTAATACCGCTAACATTAAATACAGGGCTTAGGAATGATAAAATAACAACCTGTGTCAAATTTCACCATTTACAAATGGGGGTTTTCATCTCAAGTGACACAACTTTTAAAACCGATAGCAGTTTAGTCACAATTTTTCAACGAGATCGGTCAATAACTTTCTGAGTTAGAGGGGCCGTTATTTTACATTTTGGTCAAACAGTTGTTATTTTTGCATCTATGTAACCGATTACCTAATGTTCCTAGCAAAATGTGTCCCGAGAGTTTAAGATAGCTATTTCTTTAGTCTTTCAAAAAAAAATTTTTTTTTACTTTTTTTTTTTGCAAAATCAAAAGCTTATTTGGCATTTTTTTAAAACCGGCCCTTTTTTAACTCAAAATAAAGCTAAGGTATTTTCCTTTAAGAGCTTTGTAGGATGCGAGTAAGATATCTATCAAATGCCCAATATTTACTGTAGATCTTAAGAAATTTTCCAGAAGCCGAGTAAACGCTTTGACGACCATACATTTTTGGCCGAAGTGTTTTTGATTTTCTTTCCATTTTCGTAATTTCTGACCTAACAATAGTTACGCATAAAAAAATTGGGCCCCTCCTTCCCCCTTATTACGCTAATCTGTCCAAGGCTATTTTGGTACTCGCGTGATCTTTAAGAAATGCAACTTAATAATAGTTATTCTACAAGAATTTGGGTTCTAAACCCCCTTCTTGACCATTATTTCGCCTCTCAAGTAAATATAATTTTGTCCCTTATATATTTATTACTTCGCAAACTTTGAGAACTTATTGTGAGTAAGTGGACCCAGTTAGAGACTTAATGAAAACAAAAATTTTGTTTCTCTAAATCTCTTCTATAATTCATCTATGAGCACATTTATCCTATCTTTTACTTGAACAAAAAAAAAATCGCAAAAAATCATTTGGGAAGTATAGTTGCCTGTGGTCGTTAAAAGGTTAAAGCATTTCGATGCATTAGGTTTTTTCGGGCCATACCCCTTGTCCTGTTCCACTCTCATTTGACATGGAGCATTAAAATGGTAAATTGACATTCTGTATCGAATTAAGTTAACATGTGTTTAACAGAATCCGAAATGATACATTTTGCAGTGTTAGGTTATATAGCAGGTGCCATGCCCCTTTTTCCAATACCGCCCACATTTTGTTAGAGTTCGAAATGATAAAACAACATTCTTTATCAAATTTTGTTAGCATGTTGTTACATTTTATAACACATCTGCTTGGTGTTTTTAAACATCTTCAGTGCAGATAGGGCTTTTTGTATTTCAGAAAATTACAAGACAAAAGGGCGTTACTAACATAACTTTTTAAATATTAAAAATTTATAATTTTTTTTAACAGAAATCAATTTGTTTGAGTGATTTTACTAATATTTAAGAAATTTGTAATGAAAACTTTTATAGTTTTTATATAAACACGTTTTTTGCTTCTCCTGAAAAATTTATAAAATGTTAGATAGGGCGTTTTGCATTTTAGGTGACGAAATATAGTACAACAACCACATATATTGAAAAATCTGAAATTCACAAAAAGTGGGCGTAAAAGGAGGCCAGTTTTCATTCCAGGAAACGTACTATCTACATGCTAAATTTCATTTGAATCGGTTTAGTAGTTTTTTCTGAAAGCGACACAAACAAACAAACTAACATGTAATTTTTATATATATATAAGGATTTCTTGAACTTTCTCTTTATGTGAGGTTTTAGGTCATCATCAGTTTTAAAATAAAAGTTTTTTATACCTTACACACAAAAATTTTTTTTTTTCATGAACGATTTTCATTGTATTTATGAACAAATTCATACAATTTATTACTTTTTCATAATATTTATAAACTTTTTCATAGTATTTATGAATAAATCATAATATGTGAAATTTAAGAATTTTTAACATTTTTCATAAATACTATGAAAAAGTTTATAAATATTATGAAAAAGTAATAAATTGTATGAATTTGTTCATAAATACTATGAAAATCGGTCATGGAAAAAAAAAATTTTTTTGTGTGTACACCACACTGTAGAACAGGGTATAATGAGTTTGTGCTGATATTTGTAACTACCCGAAATATTGGTCCTAGATCCACTTTTAAGTATACCGATCGACTTAGAATCACTTTTTGAGTCGATTTAGCGATGTCCGTCCGTCCGTCTGTCCATCCTTCTGTCCGTCCTTCTGTCTGTCTGTCCATGTAAACAGTGTAAGCCTCTTTTGGTCCAAAGACGAAGCCTATTGAAATTGAAAAAATCGGTCCATATTTAGACCTAGCCCTCATACAAAGGTCCTCTTTAGTTTTGGCTCAAATGACTCTAATAGCCGCATTTTAATAGGTATCGAAATCGGACCAGTTCTTCTTGTAGCCCCCATACACTCAAAGAAAAAGCTTCTTCATATTGATGAATAGTTACATCAATATGATGAAATGTTACATCATTCTTCGTCCAATGTAACTTGTCATCAATATGATGAAGCGGTGTCATCAATAACATTTTTATATTTGAAAAATAAGAAAAAAAAAAAATATATATTTTTTTTTGTTATTTGATTTTATTTAATTTATTTTTATTTATTTACAATTGTTTATTTTCTAATTTTTAAAAACTTACATCTTTTTTTTCGTATCAACCAAGATTTGAACGCCGGACCTCTTGTTTGTTGGGCTTAGCTTCTAGCCACTAGTCTACAGAACATGAACAAATAATAAATCTGAAAAGCCGTTTTGTTTGTTGTGTGCTAAATATAGCGCTAAAATTTGTGTGTAACTATGCTCTGTTAAAAGCTGTGAGAGGGAAAGAGCAAATGTGTATGTATGTATATAACAAAAAATGTTGAGACTTTACATCAGTGTTACCGTTGAGAATTTTGAAAAAGTCGCAGAAAAAGTCGTTTTTTACAAAAAAAGTCGCACAAAAAAAGTCGTTTTACCAATTAGAAGTTGCACATTTTTTTAAGGGTTGAAGATTTTTTTATAAGTTTTTTTTTGTATTAGGGAGTGAAGATAGGCTTAGGTATGTTTGGAAAAAATTTTAGGGTAAAAATCTCAAAATGTAACTCTTTTTTGGAGTTTCTGGGACAGTTGTGGGGATTTTTGTGGATTTTTACGCCCAAACAGAATAACATTTTTTCCAAACATACCTAAGCCCTAACCACATACTAATACAGACTCGACATAAGTGACAGGTGTCAAAAAAGCAGTCTTAACCCATATGGTTAATTTTTTCAAATTAACCAACGAATTACATTAATTTGACTAACCAAAACATTAAAAAACTAATGAATATTTACTTATTTTGTATAAAAAAACATTACAAATGTACACTCAAAAAAATAAAACTGTAAAGTTAACAAACTTTTTTTTGTTAATTCGAGTTTACTGGCTTTTTAGCAAATTTTTAGTTAAAATCAGCGTTTTAACTACTTTTTTTAGTTAAGTTCGATTTACGAAAATACTAGTTTTGTACAAATTTGGAATTAATTTTTTTTGTTGACTTTAAAACTGAGTTTACGAATTTTTACTAATTAATTTGCTGATTTTTTGTAACATTTTTGTCAAGTCGAAAATTTTAAACATTTCTTCTGTAGCCTCCTATGCAAATCTCATTAGTCCTACTTAAGTCGAAAATTTTAAACATTTCTTCTGTAGCCTCCTATGCAAATCTCATTAGTCCTACTTAAGCTGAACTTAACGCTGTGAAAAATATTTTTTTTTTTTTATTTAAAAAAAAGGTTAGCTGAATTCACCTAATAAAAAATGTTACGAAATTTTCAGCTGAATTTTTAGTTAAAATTACTGTTTTTTTGCTACATTCATTCTACGAAAAGTTAACTAAATATTTTTTGTTAAATTAACTAGAAATTTAGTAGGTTCAAAATCAGGTGTTTTTTTAGTTAAATTTAACTAAATTTTTTGCCAACTTTACAGTTTTTTTTTTTTGAGTGTATAAGAAATTTTTTACTGACAAAATTTAATGTAACGGGAAATTCATTATTAAGACAGTAAATTATTTTTTTTAAACTACAGAATTAGTAGAAAACAAGAAATCCTTTATAAAATAAGTGATTTTTTTTTTTAATAACTTTTCTGATTACATTTTAAAATAACCTACAAACAGTTAATGACATAATTTTCTTAGTGTAGTCTGTGCCCCAACCGTCCCAAGGGTGCCTCTGGAGGAGTCAAATGTATGACCGAAGCCCAATCGTTTTTTAACCCAAACCCTCATTAATTTTTACCCCCCAAAATTTGTTTGACCATACCAAGAACCTATATCCATTTCATAAGTGTGTTTCCATGCAATATTTTACGTTAGTATAGGATATATCTAAAGGAATGGTCTATATCTTATGAAATGGGCAATATCTTTTGGAATGGACGATACATATTTTTATTGTAATTCCGTTTTTTTATTGATTTTTGTTTTCATTTGACTATGCATTTTAACAATGTAAATAATGTAACAAGTAGAAAAGTTAAATTCGACTTGGCCGAATCTATGAATACCCTCCACAATGCCCATTTTAAGTGATAGTAAATTTTCTAACGTGAAAAAAATAACAGTTTTGATTAGAAATATTTTATTTTGTGTAAAAAAATTTTTTTTAGTAATTTTTGAAAAAAAAAAAAATAATTTACTATTTTTTTTTTAGTGTAAAATTTGTTTTGAGTGTAAAATTTTTTTCGAGCGTATTTTTTTTTGTTTTGGTATAAAAATATTTTTGAGTGACAAAAATACGTTGTAAAATATTTTTGTGACTTACCAATGCACGGTGAGCCTCAGGGATGTTTAGGTTGAACTTTAGTGTCGACGAAAAGTGTAAGCGCAGTTCGATTTCGACAAGATTAAACGTCACAAAACTGTTAACAGCGAAATCGTAGCTGCTC
The DNA here is from genome assembly GCA_963921195.1 of Pegoplata infirma. Classification (NCBI taxonomy): domain Eukaryota; kingdom Metazoa; phylum Arthropoda; class Insecta; order Diptera; family Anthomyiidae; genus Pegoplata; species Pegoplata infirma. The sequence continues at coordinate 16,353,389 of OY992541.1, forward strand.
GCATTCACGAGATAACGCGAAATTAGTGTTTTTGTATTTTTTTTAAATTTTGACATTGAAGTTTTTTAAATATTTTCAAAAACTGAGCATACAGATTTAATTGTACTTATTTAAAGGTCACAAAACAGTAAACATCAAAATCCTACCTTCTTTATTTCGCGAGAAATCTTGAAATTAATTTTTTGCTGTATTTGTTTTCGTTTTTTATCTTTAGATAGGTTTCATTCAAATTTCGTAAAAACATGGTATGCAGTTTTACTTGTGCTTGATCAAAGGTAGGGTTGCCATCCGTCCTCTTTTCCCCGGACACCGTCCTCTTTTTTAGGGCGTCCGGGGCAGTCCTACTTCTTTTTTAGAAAGTGTCCGGGGTTGTCCTACTTTTTGCACTTTTCCCCATACATTTTTTTTGTTAATTCTTAACGTTTATTGGCATCGCTGTATTTGCGCTTACCAGCAGCAATGTCAACTTTTTGAGAGCAAAACGAGCACAAAAATAAAAACACACTTTATGTAGTGCGAAAATAACTACGTTGACATCATTTCTTATCAGCTGCCGTGTCTTAAAGTTTGCTCTCCGAAAAAAGATTTGTGTTTCAAAAATTTTCATTTCAAAATTTTCTAAATGCTTAAAATCATTCCTTTTGAATTTACAAAAATTGTATTTCAGAAATTTCTAATTGTATTTCAAAAGTTTCCATTTGTAATTTTCTAAATGCTTTTTAAAAATTCCATTTCATAAATTTCCAATTGTATTTCAAAAATTTCCATTCCAAAATGCTTTTCGGAGAATTCCAATTGAGTTTATTTCAAAATTTCGATTTGTATATCAAAATTTTTTCAAATGCTTTTCAGAAAATTCTGACATGCAAATAAGATTTTTTTAAAAGCATTTGCATAATTTTTATATCAAAAGGGGAATTTTTGAAATACAACTAAAATATCTAAATTTATTTAAATTAAAAAGTTATTTTTTTAAAATTATTTAAAAAATTTGAAATGAAATGGAAATTTTTGAAAAACAAATGAAATTTTCTGAAAAGCATTTAGAAAATTTTGAAGTACAAATAGAAAACTCTGGTATACAAAAATTTTTGACTTATATTTCGAACTTTTTGAAATATAACTGGAAATTTATAAAGGGATATTTCTAAAATATAATTGAATAGATATTTCCAAAATATTGAAATATATTTGGAAATATATTTTTTTAGTGGAAAAAAAATTGTTTTCTTAATAAAAATTATTTGTTTTTAAATATTGTATTGCTTTGTTGACTTGTTTTAAATTAATTTAATATTACAAAAAAATTGTCCTCTTTTTTGGGTCAAATGTCCTCCTTTTTTGAGGTTGACGTCCTCTTTTTCTCAAAATGCAAATGGCAACCCTAATCAAAGGTCACATAGCTGTTGACATCAAAATTGTAGGTGTTAAATTTCGCGAGATATCGCGTAATTAATAATTTTTATACCCTCCAACCACAGTATGGGGGTATACTCACTTTGTCATTCCGTGTGTAACGCATCGAAATATCGGTCTAGGACCCCATAAAGTATATATATTATTGATCAGTGATCGATTCTAAGACATTCTAGCGATGTCCGTCCGTCCGTCCGTCTGTCCGTCTGTCCGTTTGTCCGTCTGTCCGTCTGTCCGTCTGTCCGTCTGTCCGTCTGTAGAAGACACGATACAGTCCAAACTAAACGAGCTAGACTTCTGAAGTTTGGCACGAATATGTCTTATATTCCTAGTCAGGCTAAGTTCGGAAATGGGCAAAATCGGACCAAGGGGAAAAAAGTTCCCCCTTGGAGATCTAAACCAACCCAAGAAAAACCGAACTTTTTGCAGGGTTTTTTGTACTTTTGCTAAGCAAATGCAACATTCTTATCTCAGAACAAGTTAAAAATCGCAGGGGGAAGGTGCCCCCTAACGTTTCCCCCCAACCCCCCCCCCCCAAAAAAAAAGGACGCCCCTGAATTTTTTTTTTAATAATTTTTTTTACATTTTGGAGGGTATAAAAGATTCGGCACAGCCGAATGTAACACTCTTACTTGTTTTTTATTATTTATTTATATTTTTAAACCGGTTCTTTAGCAATAATAAAAAAAAGTAGTATGCAGTTTGATTTGAGCATGTTGGAAGAAATTAAAACTGCCCACAAAAAAAAATATAGCTACTCACTTTCGCGAGAAATAGCGAAAAACAGCTTTTTGGGGGTGTTTCTTGTTTTGATTAATAAAAGAAGTTTCTTTAACATTGTTGAAAAACGCGAAATGCAGTTTGATTTGTTATTGATTAAAGGTGATAAGGCTGTTAACATTTAAATTCTAGCTGCTCAACTCTTCGAGATATCGCTAAAAACTCGCTAAACTACTATTTATTCATTACTTTGTGTTATTTTTGGTCTGTAAAAACATTTAATTCAATTAACGACAAAAATGTGGTATGCAGTTTGAATTCTAGGTTATTAAAGTTACAAAACTGCAAGCATAAAAATTATAGATGGTCAATTTCCCGAGAAATTGCAAAATTACTGTTCAAGCTTTTATATCAATTAATTTATTTTTTCTTTAGTGTCTAAAATAAAGGGAAAAAATCAAGAAACGACAAATATATTGTATGCAGTTTAAATTTTATGTGGTTAAAGGTGGTAAAACTGCTCAACTCATTATCTTCACTGCTTATTTACGCGAAAAATAAATTTTTTTCCAATTTTTTAATTTTTTTTTAATTTTGCGATTTCTCGCGAAATTGAGAAGATATGATTTCGATGTTAACTGTTTTGTGACCTGCAAATAAATACAATTAAAACTGCATACTTCGTTTTTGAAGATATTTAAAAAACATCATTGTCAAAATTTTGAAAATACAAAAACAGTGCTCGATCTGTACTTACAGAAAAAATCGGATAAAATTACTGACAAAATATGTCGCCATTAGGCACGTCTCCGAAACAGAAAATGCAAATTCCTTCATTTGTGTCTGCAATTCCAGATCATGTTGGTAACCCTTGCGAAATAATGTAAGAGACAAAAAAGTTGAAAGAAAATATGAAGTGAGGTTGAGATTGCTAGAAATAGAATTGTAGTGTTGGGAACTGTCAAAATTTATTCTGTAGAAACTATAAATAATCACATATATAAAAAACAGTTTTCATTAACAAGACAAATCGACATTTAAAATCCTACTGATGATGACACTAACTGGGGTGTTTGAAACCGGTATGGGAAATACCAGAAATGTCTATAATTTTTAGAAACTCAATTTTTCTTCTGCATTTTTTCAACTTGAACCCTTATAACAAATATAATTAGAGCCCGTGCTCGATCTGTACTTACAGAAAAAATCGGATAAAAACAGTAATTTCGCGATATCTCGCGAATGCGAGCAGCTACGATTTCGCTGTTAACAGTTTTGTGACATTTAATCAAGTAGAAATCGAACCGCGTTTACACTTTTCGTCGACACTAAAGTTGAACCCAAACATCGCTGAGGCTCACCGTGAATGGTTTTAAAACAGGTTTAATACGAACTGGGCTGGAGGAACGAAAAATATATATGCCAAGCTTCAGCTTCCTCAGAAGTGCTTTTCGAAAGTTATAGTGCTTTTTATCTCATAAATTCACGAAAAACCCTTGCCGAAATTCAGTCTTTTGCTCATAACTTTTAAACCACTGGACCGATTTCGCTGAATTGCAATACCAATCTGACCAGGTAAATGCCCAACATATATGCCAAACTTCAGGAGCCTCCGTAAAGTCTTTCAAAAGTTAGCGTGTTTTCAACAGACAGACAGACAGACGGACAGATGGACGGACGGACATCGCTAGATCGTCTTAAAATCGATCGAGGATCATGATTATATATATACTTTATGGGGTCCTAGACCAATATTTCGAGGTGTTACAAACGGAATGACAAACTTATATATACCCTCTATCACTAGAGTGGAGGGTATAAAAATCTAAAATTCGAATATTTGGTAAAATTATTTAAAATTTGTGTAATTTCGCAGTATATGGTTTAAAAAAGAAAAATATATTTCACTTAACAAAAAAAGGGGAAAAAAGTCGCACAAAGTTGGAAAAAGTTGCAAAATTAGACAAGTTTAAAAAAGTCGCACAAAAAGTCTCAGAGTGTCAAAAAGGTTGCAAATTGCAACTAAAGTCGCACAACGGTAACACTGCTTAACATCAGTGGTCGGCAGAAAGAGAGCATATGAATGCATTGGTGTATGAATATAAACATGCATGTGTTGGTGTATTTCTCAAACAAAGCGACATCAACCTGCTTGTTGTTGTATTTTTATTCTTAATTGTGAATTTTGTACACATTCGTATTGACTACATGTGAATAGCCGAATTTGTTTGGGATCCATGTGCAATTGATGCCGACCACTGCTTTACATATACACATTAGCAAACGTTTAACGTTATCTAACTTAGTGGTGCGAGATTTTCATCTATAGACAGCTGAACTACACTCAAAAAAATACGTCAGTAAAAAAGTTTGTAAAATGGTTTGTAACCCAACTTTACAGGTTTTTTACTAATTCTTACTAAAAAATTATTTTTTAGTAATTCTTTTTTGTAAACTCGCGTTACAAACTATTGATTTCTTACTGATTTTTTAATAATTTTTTCAGTTGATTTTTTAAAAATTATCGTACTAACTTTTGATAATTATTTTGTAAATTTTACAATATTATTTAGTAAATTTTGTTTTTTTTTCTAGAAAAAAATACACTTTATTAAAAAATTTAAATTTTATTAAAATATTTGGAAATAAAAAAGATCATTAAAAAATATATATGTATTATTACTTTTTTTTTTTTTAATGTTAAAACAGTGGACCAACGCTTTGATGAATATTAATACATATGAGGAGTCGCAGAACAAAACGTACTTTTTCGCATTTTTTGACAAATTGATTTTTTGTTCTTTTTAAATTATTTGGTTCGAAATCTATCAGAAAAAATTTCCATAGCGTGAATTATTTTTGTTTTTCATCAAGAAAATGGATTTCTTAAAAATTGGTGTGTAACAAAACGTCCTTTTTTGTTAATTTTTTATCAAAACGTACTTTTTTCATTGTATTTCATATGCAAGATTTTTCATAATTTTATAATGCCATTTTACTCTTATATTCCATATACATATAAATGCCCACCAAGGTTTTTTGAGGCCTTCTTGCAAGCCAGTGAAGGATTTCCCCTTAATCTTCTTATTGGTCTATTTACACCCCACAACCACAGTATGAGGGTACATTAACTTTGCCAATTCGTGTGTAACGTATCTAAATATGGGCCAATGAGGCTCATTTGTAGTTTTTACTAAATAAGAACATTTTTAAAACACTCGATCAAAATAGTATAGTCTAAAAAAATACGCACATCAAAACGTCGTTTTTAAATTATTTTTAAACAAAACGTACTTTTTTCATTATTTTTTTAACAAAACGTACTTTTCCAAAGTAAAAGTGGTTTTATATTAAACATCCTTAACATATAATGTGGTGACTTATGGCAGTTTGATGCATCTCTTGATAAGCAAAAAATTTGTTACCATATTCAGATTCATGCAGTTTTTTAAAGGGGCGAAATAAATAAACCTCAATTTCCCAAAAAATTTTAATATGCGAAAAAGTACGTTTTGTTCTGCGACTCCTCATATGTTTATTACTTTTAATATTGAATCACACTTAAGCTGTGTTTACATCATAGGATTTTCGGTATGATTTTCTCTCGGTACACATGCAAAACATCGACGATAGTTCGTATAATCATACCGAAAATCCTATGATGTAAACACAGCATTATTTGCATTTGTTTTTTCCAACTAAAGAAGCACATAATAAAAAAGGAAGGAAATATAGTGAAAAGATGATATGCAAAAACAACATAATAGAAAAAATATATTTTTTCATTGTTCTCAACTTTTTTCCTTATGCTTCCTATGAATATTTTTTTTGTTCTCGTGTACACAAAGAGTCTTTATTGAAGGGTTGATTTTTTTTTATTACTGAGAGTAGTATTGACAATTTTGTGTCTCTTCATAAATTGTGAATCACAATCAGTTCTGTCAGATATGGCGATTTCTCGCCAAACGTGGCGATTTTGAAATCAGTTTGGCGACGAGTTTTTCGATTTGGCGACGTGGAGATTTTTTGGCGATTTACAAAATGATTGGCGATTTCTTTGGCGATTTTGTCAAATTATTTCCAGAATATTTTCAAAAGATTAGTAGAGCCATTATTTCAAATTATCAAATTTTATTTACTTTTCTGCGCTTAGACAGTTAAAACTTTTTTTTAACATTTTCGACAGACTTTCTCCAAGTCTGCTCGTCTAAGTGCCTCTTTATGAGTTAAAACAAAACAAAAAACATTTGGGAAATTTGTCCAGTGTCCAGGAGAGTCAAAAACTATAATACGCGAATCACAAAAAAATTAATTACTTTTTTTCTCCAATTTTATTTACACTGTTGTAAACTGTTGTTGAGTAAAAATAGCGATAAGAAAATTAAGAAATATTTTTTATTTATTATTCTAGGATTTTGGCGATTTTTGAGTATTATTATTTTCTATCCATTATAAAGAAAACAAAATATATTTTTTTTTAAATAAAAATAAATATTTTTTTTAACAAAAATTGAAAAAATTTGAGTTTTGGCGATTTCTGGCGATTTTTGACATCCGATTTGGCGATGAGCGTAAAAAAAATCTGACAACCCTGATCACAATACAGCAGCAGACAGAAACATTTTTTATACAGACAACCACTGTTGCCAAGTTGGAGGTTTTCCCGCTAAATCTAGCGCTTTTTGTTTGGATTTAGCGGGGGAAAATGGTTTTAGCGGAAACGGTGCTTTAGCGGGGAAATCTAGCGCTTTATATTTGGATTTAGTAGGACAAAATTAGAGGTTTTTTCCAATTTTTCTTTTTTTTTCAATCGAAAACGCCAAGTTTGTCGAATTTAAGCCCTTTTTTTGAAATTTAGCGGGAGAATTTTGTATTTTCCCGCTAAAATTTTTTCGACCGTTTCTTGCGCGTTTTTAATGAAAAGTAAATTTTCGTAGAATAAATAATTTGGAGGTTTTTTTTTAATTTTTCTTTTTTGTCAATCAAAATGCCAAGTTTTTCGGTATTCAGCGCTTTTTTTTTGTAATTTAGTGGGAAAATTTTAAATTTTCCCCGCAACAGTGCAGACAACAGCAAAAAAAAATAAATGAGGATATTTTTCTGTCTGCCGCTTGCTGTTGTATCGTGAAGAGACTCTTTGTGTAATTTCCTTTACAGTGCTGCCAGGCTTTTCCTGTGAAAAATCGTCAAAATTTGGAAAAAAAATCGTCAAAATCGTCAAAAGTTTTAAAAAAAGTCGTCAAAAAATCGTCACTTTAAAAAATGTCAAAAAACACATTTTTTTATATATTAAAATTTTTAAACGCACAATAAAATTTTTTCTATCCACTTTTGTTTAATGATTTTTTTTTTTAATTTACGTACACAAAATATTTTTTAGCTAAAGGTGGGTAAGTTGCTCGGTTTTCACGTGAAAATCTGTCAAACTCCATATAAAAAAAACATAAATTTCACACTGGCTTTATAAAAGCGTAAAAATTTCGCTGAAGAGGTATTCTGTTCAAACCGGCAAAATAACCCGGTATATGTTGCATCAATAAGCATCAACACTACACTCACATAAAAAATAGGTTGGAATGAGGTTGCCACAACCGCAATACGGTTTTCGTAACCGGCTTGCGGTTGTCCCAACCGTACGCGGTTGCAGCAACCGTAAATTGAGGTTGTTATAACTTTTTTAAAATATTTTTGTGCCAGTTGCCACAAAATTAAAAAAAAAGTTGCTACAACTGCAAACTCCGGTTGTAGCAACCGTAAATAACGGCTTTTGCCGGTTGCCACAACTGATAATTTTAACAGTTGCTACAACTTCCAACCCTGGTTATGGCAACTCCAAATTAAACAAAATTTTTTAACGTCATAAAATTAAAAACCAAAATACAAATAAAAATTAACAAAAAATAAATTATAAAATCTGAAAATATTAAAATATTTTCGTCAGCGCTCAACAAATGTACGGATAACTCGAAAATATGTAAGTAATAGTCATTTAAAAAAGGAAATTGCGATAGTGAAACGTTTTTTTTGTTGAAATCCAGCGATTTTGTAAATCAACAAATAAACATGGATCAAGGGAAGACATCAAGCTAGAACAACGTCCATAAATACAAGGAGTTTTTTTAAGAAAATGGTGATCGAGGAGATAAGTAACAGCTCCCTTTTGTGATAGAAATACGTTCATAAAATGCATAGCGTTTAGTATAAAGATGTAAACAATTTTTATCTTGCTAAACAATTGTCTTGACATATTTTAACAGGTAATCTACAGAAAAAATTACTCAGATTCTGTGACATTCTTCAATAGAAAAAATGTCACAGAATCTAAGATTTTTTTATAGAAAAACTGTCTCAGACTCCGAGACTTTTTCTATAGAAAAACTGTCTCAGAATCTGAGACTTTTTCTATAGAAAAACTTTCTCAGAATCTGAGACTTTTTCTAAAGAAAAACTGTCTCAGAATCTCAGACTTTTTCTATAGAAAAATTTTCTCAGAATCTGAGACTTTTTCTATAGAAAAACTGTCTCAGAATCTGAAACCTTTTCTATAGAAAAACTGTCTCAGAAACTGAGACTTTTTCCAAAAAAAAAACTGTCTCAGAAACTGAGACTTTTTCCATAGAAAAACTGTCTCAGAAACTGAGATATTTTCTATAGAAAAACTGTCTAAGAATTTGACACTTTCTATAGAAAAACTGTCTCAGAATTTGACACTTTTTCTATAGAAAAACTTTCTCAGAATTTGACACTTTTTCTATAGAAAAACTGTCTCAGAATCTGAGACTTTTTCTATAGAAAAACTGTCTCAGAATCTGAGACTTTTTCTATAGAAAAACTGTCTCAGAATCTGAGACTATTTCTATAGAAAAACTGTCTCAGAATCTGAGACTTTTTCTATAGAAAAACTGTCTCAAAATCTGAGACTTTTTCTATAGAAAAACTGTCTCAGAATCTGAGACTTTTCTATAGAAAAACTGTCTCAGAATCTGAGATTTTTCTATAGAAAAACTCTCTCAGAATCTGAGATTTTTCTATAGAAAAACTCTCTCAGAATCTGAGACTTTTTCTATAGAAAAACTGTCTCAGAATCTAAGACGTTTTCTATAGTAAAACTATCTCGGAATCTGAGACTTTTTCTATAGAAAAAATGTCTCAGAATCTGAGACTTTTTCTATAGAAAAAATGTCTCAGAATCTGAGACTTTTTCTATAGAAAAAATGTCTCAGAATCTGAGACTTTTTCTATAGAAAAAATGTCTCGGAATCTGAGACTTTTTCTATAGAAAAACTTTCTCAGAATCTGAGACTTTTTCTATAGAAAAACTTTCTCAGAATTTGAGACTTTTTCTTTAGAAAAATTTTCTCAGAATCTGAGACTTTTTCTATAGAAAAACTGTCTTAGAATCTGAGACTTTTTCTATAGAAAAACTGTCTCAAAATCTGAGTCTTTTTCTATTGAAAAACTGTCTCAGAATCTGACACTTTTTCTATAGAAAAACTGTCTCAGAGTCTTAGACTTTTTCTATAGAAAATTGTCAGATTCTGAGACAGTTTTTCTTTAGAAAAAGTCTCAGATTCTGAAACAGTTTTTCTATAGAAAAAGTCTCAGACTCTGAGACAGTTTTTCTTTAGAAAGTCTCAGATTCTGAGACAGTTTTTCTATAAAAAAAGTCTCAGATTCTGAGACAGTTTTTCTATAGAAAAAGTCTCAGATTCTGAGACAGTTTTTCTATAGAAAAAGTCTCAGATTCTGAGACAGTTTTTCTATAGAAAAAGTCTCAGATTCTGAGACAGTTTTTCTATAGAAAAAGTCTCATATTCTGAGACAGTTTTTCTATAGAAAAAGTCTCAGATTCTGAGACAGTTTTTCTATAGAAAAAGTGAGTTTTTCTACAGAAAAATTGTCTCAGAATCTGAGACTTTTTCCATAGAAAAAATGTTTTAGAATCTGAATCTTTTTCTATAGCAAAAATGTCTCAAAATCTGAGACTTTTTCCATAGAGAAAATGTCGCAGAATTTGAGACTTTTTCTATAGAAATATGTTTCAGAATCTTGGACTTTTTCTATTAAAAAAATGTCTCAGAATCTAAGAATTTTTCTATAGAAAAAATGTCTATAAATCTGAGACTTTTTCTATAGGAAAATGTCTAAGATTCTTTAAAATTTTTCCTATACAAAATGTCTCAGATCCTGAGACATTTTTCCTATAGAAAAACCCTCAGATTTTGAAACATTTCTCCTATAGAAAAAGTTTCAGATTCTGAGGATAAAAATTCGCTGTATGGGATCTTAATCAAACGTATTAATACAACATTAAAATGTAACATTTATTGAATATTTTTAGTATTTAGATGTTTAAATTACTATATTTTTTTTACAAACAATAAAAAAAAGAAAAGAATTAAAAAACATGTTTTTTATTGGGATTTTTTTTTTTGTAATTTAGTATAATATTGAAAATATATTAAACACAGCTATGGTTGGGACAACCGGCAATACGGTTGCCATAACCGGCAAATGCCGTTATTTGAGGTTGCTGCAACCGGCATTTGTCGGTTGCCACAACTGTAAATTGTCGGTTGCTACAACCTCAATCAGAAGTTGCCGCAACCTCAATCAGAAGTTGGAACCTTGTACGGTTGAGACAACCGTATTTTGCTGTGAGTGTATAAGCAACATTTTTTTAAATTGTGCAGACCATTTAAAAAGCGGTAAAATTTAACATTCAGATCTAAAATGAAGTAATTATAAGTGTTTGGGACTGTAAACATTATTAATATCACATAACTTACCAAAAAATATTATTTAAAGTTATTTTATGTATTCTGACGCACAAAACATAACCAAACATTTGACTGTCAAATTTTCGCTACAAATTAATTGATGTTTCGAAACATTTTTTTTCACCGGTGAACAACTTACTTAGCTTAAATAAAAAGGAATTTTCTTTTAAAACAAGTGACAAAATAGTTGAAACTTTCAACTATTTTTTCAACTTGAAAGCCATTCGATTTTTCGCTTCATTTTAGAGATGGGCGCGTGAGTGATTTTTGACTCACGCTCACTCACGCTCACGACAGGAATTTTCGAATCACGCACACTCACTCACGAGCATGTTTTTTCGACTCACACTCACTCACAATCACGTGAGTAAATTTAATACAACTCACACTCACGTGCACTCGCGCAAGCTTCACTCACACTCACGTTGACTCACACTCACGAAACTTTTATTTATACAAAAAAAAAATTTAAAAAACTAAAATTTCAAAAATCTTTCAAAATTTTCAGCAAAATTTAAAGTTCCGCGAAATTTTACATTTTTTTTTGCTTTTTTTGAGACGAAATCTTAAGTTTAGCCATATTTTAAAATTTTTTTGTTGCTTATTTTAGTATGAAAGGAAATATGAAGGGAAAATAAATCACGCAAACTCACACAAAAAAATCGACTCACGCACACTCACTCAAGCAAAAGTCTTACTCACGCACACTCACTCACGCAATTGTTTTCTCTACTCACACTCACTCACAATCACGTGAGTAAAATTTAATTCAGTCACACTCACGCGTGATCTCGCGTGAATCACGCTCTTATCTGCTTATGTGCCCATCTCTACTTCATTTCATTAAATAAATATCATTAAATCTTAAACAAAAAAAATGTCTTACATTTATTTTTACTATAGAAAACAAACTACAAGTGTTATTTGTTTTAGAACTTTAGACACCGTTAAGACCCACGGACACTTTTTTAGATTTTAAAAGGATATACCTTTAAAAAAAATTTAGTATCAAACATTTTTTGTCAAAAAACTCACCTTTTTAGAGCTAAAAATGAGCCTTCGAAAACACTCCAAAAAATTGACTTACAAGAGCTTAAAATAAACGTATCAAGTAATTTGTTTCAAAAATTTTTAGATAAAGACTCCAATTATTCTCAGAGTTTTAGTTTTTGAGTCTAAAAAGGGGGTTCCTTTGGATGAATCGTTTTCCTACAAAATTTTTAAATATTTGCTCCATTTTTGGAGTCACTAGAGTGTATAGTTGTTCACTAGGAATTCAAATATTAAAAAAAAAAAAATTCTCATCTAAAAAAAGGAACAATTGAAATTTAATTAAAAGAATAATCATTTTTTTTTTCATACAGAGCAAAAAGAGTGTATAGTTGTTCACTAGGAATTCAAATATTAAAAAAAAAAAAATCTCATCTAAAAAAAGGAACAATTGAAATTTAATTAAAAGAATAATCATTTTTTTTTTCATACAGAACAAAAATTAATGACTTTAAAAAAGTTGTAAATTTTGATTTTTGTGAATAAAAGTAGAGTTACAAAAAATCGTCAAAATGTATGGAAATCAAATCAGAAAATCGTCAGTCGTCATTTTGCAAAATTTCATGAAAAAATCGTCAAAATGACGAAAAATCGTCACTTCTGGCAGCACTGTTCCTTTATTTCTTTCTTTATTTTCTTTAGTCACAAAATAATACTCGAAAGTTGAACGTCGCGACATGGACGAAATGAACAAAAAAATTAATAACAAACAAATATTACAACACAAGGAGGTAACCAAATTTTAAGATATTTTTTATTTCAAATTAACTCGTTTTGTTTGGATAATAAAACCCACGTAATACCATATTCACATTGGCATGTTTAAATTTAAACATGTGTTTCCCCATACATTCAAAACAAAACATCGTTTAATTTTAAACATCTCGAAAACATCTCCAAAACATTTCTAAAACATCTCGGAAACACGAAATAACAACCCTGTGTTAAGTTGTCATGAAAAAAACAGCCGCTGCTAAACGAGCCAAAAGAGAAGCGGATGCTTTTTTAAACTACTGGCAATGCGAACACTTTCGTTTAATTTTAAACACAAAAGTTAAACGATGTTTTAAACATTGTATGCGAATATGGTATAAAACATAATAGGAAATGCTGAAAACAGGTAGCAATTGTATATTTATGTGTTCCATTTAAAAAATTATATTGATATTTTTTAATTCTAGAACATCATGCACAAATCCCAACCAGTGAAGCAAGCCGGTCGGCGCAGCTGACGGCTGAGTCGCTAAGCCGATATTTCTCCACGAACCGCGCCGCCGCCGATATCATCGGCTGATCGGCGGCTCAAACTCCAGCCGATTTTGGCGGTTTTGAAATTAAAAAGAGCATATTCCTCAATTTTGTTCCATTTGGATATTAAAATTTCTAAAAGTCATATTGGAATTCAAAAAAGTCCAATTAAAATATAGAAATCACAACTGAAATTAAAAAGTTCGAAATCTAAGAAAAACTAATTGAGAATTACAATTTCTGAATGACTATTGGCCTTTTCCAAATTTCAAATGAAATTTCTAGGTTTCAATACTAATTTTCTAGATTTCATTTGAATTTCAACTAAACTTTTCTCAAATTTAATTGCGATTGCTGAATTTTAATTGTCTGTTTTATTTGTGTTTTATATTGTTGGGCTTTATATTTTATAATTTAATAGGTATATTAGTTCGGTTTGAGTCCTTATTATTTCTGAGAAATAATAACTCTTGTTTACAAATTAAAAAAAAAAATTTTGATCCACGGCACTTTGCATTTATTTTCAATGTAAAATCTTACGCAAAATCCGAAAATGTTTAAATATTTGAAAAGTTTATGTAAAAGTTATTCATATCTTTTTTATTCAAATTCCCAATAAAATTACCTAACTTTTGCAAGAAATCCGGAATCGGTACGATCAAGGAACCCATCAGGATATTATAAGGAAGTTCAAAATATCCTTTTTATGGTTATATCCTTATAAGTATCCGAAGTTTGCAAGAAATTTCCTGTTTAAAACAGATGTGTTAAGAAGACACTCCAATAAAAAGAAAATCTAAAATCCATTAAGTATATCCTGAAAAATTTGCAAAAGAAGTCAAAATATTGAACCAAATTTTAATATTTTTTTCATACATTTGTTCGTATCAATTTTTATAATTTTTTTGGTAAAATAAAAAAAAAAAGATTAAATCACATTTCCTAAAAATGTTTGCCTCCTAAAAACGAATCTGACACCAAACAAGTGAGAGTGTTAAATTCGGCTGTGCCGAATCTTTTATACCCTCCAAAATGTAAAAAAAATTAAAAACAAAATTTTGTCAGGGGCGTTTCTTTTTTTTTTTTTGGGGGGGGGGAGGGGTTGATGTGGTCTGTGGGGGAAGTTGAGAGTACCTTCCCATCGCGATAAATATACCAAATGTTTCTTTTATTTGAAAAAAATTCAAAAAAACTTGTTAAAATGTGTCTTCAAGGGGGAACTTTTTCCCCCCTGGTCCGATTTAGCCAGTTTCCGAACTTAACCTGCCTAGGAACATAAGACATATGTGTGCCAAACTTGAGGGGTCTAGCTCGTGTTAACTACAGACGGACGGACGGACGGACAGAGAGACAGACGGACGGACGGACATCGCTAGAATATCTTATAATCGATCACTGATCAATAATATATATACTTTATGGGGTCCCCGACCGATATTTCGATGCGTTACACACGGAATGACAAAGTGAGTATACCCCCATACTGTAGTTGGAGGGTATAAAAATTTTATCAAATCGCCTATTCGAGATATAGCCATTTTTAATTTTTGTGGACCAAGTTCAAATAAATAAAAATATGAATAACTTTGACATACACTTTTTGAATATTAAAAAAAATTTCGTTTTGAGGGCAGTCCACAAAAAATTAAATTGCCTATATCTCGAGAAGGCGATTCGATACAACTTTTCTGATGACATATTCGTGTTTAGGAGGCCAAAATACTTTAGAAAATGTATCCAACATGTCTGTGCAAAAACCGTGTAGAGTAGTGTTAATGTTTATATATTTTTAACGAAAATAGTAGTTAACTTTAATTTTTTTAAATACAGTCAAACTCGGTTATAACGAATTCTCGATTATAACGAACTAATTCTAAAGTCCCGACGTTTTAGCATCAATTTTCACACAAAATACTTCTTTTATAACGAACTCGGTTATCACGAATCCTCGGTTAAAACGAACTGCTTATTATGGTCCCACGAACATAATTTCATGTATATTTACCTTTTTATAACGAACTCCCATAAATATTTTTTCAATGTGTGGCAATCATGTTTATCAAACTAACAAAAGATTGGATTTTTTTGGTTTATATTATAATTTTGATCAAATTTAATTATATTTTTAATGATTTCTTCTCAATAAGTAGTTTATTTACGAAAAAAACATCAAATTAAACAAAATTGGATCTATTTTTTGGAAACAAAACTAGGTTGATTAAAAATATACCCCGCTTATAGCGAACTTCGCTTATAACGAACTATTTTTAATGGTCCCACGGAGTTCGTTATAACCGGGTTCGACTGTACTTTTTTTGTGATTTCGTGTTATATGTATGTTTTTTAGTTTTGTTTTAATTTTTTTTTTGTTCAGAAGGGGGGGGGGGGGCTTTTGCCCACCCAGAATAATGGCCTAGATACGCTTATGCCTACACCACTCTATGGTACAGGGTACAGATGGTCGCGTGAGTGACTTTTGACTCACACTCACGAGTACTCACACAAACTTCACTCACACTCACGAAACTTTTTTTTATAAAAAAAATTGTTTTTTTTGGAATGAAAGAAAATATAAAGAAAAAATAAAGCACGCAAAAAAAAAGGATGAATCACGCACAAATCTGCTCATGTGCCCATCTCAAGTACAGGGTATTGTGAGTTTGTCTTAATGTTTGTAACTATCCGAAATATTGGTCCTAAACCAAACTTCAAGTATAGCTATCGATTTAGAATCACTTTCTGGGTCGATTTAGCGATGTCCGTCCATGTTTCATAGTGAGCACGATACAGGTCGCAACAATCAATTGATTTGACTGAAATTAAATTTATGCTTCCTTTTTCCCAAGGAAGAAGCCTCTTGAAATTAAAAAAAAAATAATCGGTCCATGTTTTGACCTAGCCCCCATGCAAACGCCCCCCAAATTTGGCTAACATTACTTTTATATCCGTAATTTAACAGGTATCCTTTCGAAATTTGGCATGTGAATAAATAAATACCCCAAAAAAAATTATTTTGTAATCATATATTTGGAATGTTTCCAAATTATAAAGAAATCTGACCATTTCAACTTGTTGTCCCCACACTAACAAAAGAGCTAACTTAATTTTGGAACACAATTTTCTTCAAAATATTTCATAAATTTTACCACAATTTAGTAAAATTTAACTGAAAGTTTAGAAATTTAGAAAAGTTTCGAAATTTTCTACCCATTAGTTTATCATATTTATCTCCTTAGATTTAAGAAAGTTTTTTTTTTCACTACTTTAGTAAATTTTTTAAAAGTTGAGAATTTTTTTTTTAAAAAACATAATGGCGATATCTAAACTAAAAACTAAGATTTCAAACCGAAAAAAGCTTGTTGAGCGGTGTAATTAGACCATTCTTGGACTCAAATTAAGTTTGTGCACTAATTAAAGATGTCACAAAATATAGATCCAATCGGTTCATGTTTGGACTTCGGACACACTTTCCGGAAAACACTGGTGTAGGGTATAAGGTCGGTCTTGACCCACTATAATTTTCTTTGAGTTGTGATTTTTGTAATTTTGGCAATTTTTTAAAATAAATACTATTTTTAAGAAATTGCGGATTTTCAACGTCATTTCGGCAGCGGAAGATGACCACCGATCTGCATGAAAATTTAACCACATTGTTCTTAGGTATATTCCAACACATCTGTCGGTGAGCCGGAACAAAATTCGCCAAAAAGCCAAATTCGATCCACCCTATTGTACAAGCCTAAAAATAAGTAAATTTTTAGACAAGTCCATGGCGCTCAGACTTAAAATAGTCCATTGTACCGTTATAATTTTCTTACTTGTTACCATAACTCCAATAAAATGGTAATTAAACCATTAATTGGTCCCTAAAGTTCTCATCTATGCTGAATGTTATATCGACCACTTGTTCGGTAGGGTATCGTGATTAATATGCCTAGATTTAAACTATTTTTTTACTATACAATAGCGGCGCAGCCGAATTTTTTTTCAGCCGCGCTGTTTAAAAAAAAATGCGGCGCGCAGCCGAAACGCCACCGCCGCCGAAAATTTTGCATCGGCTTGCTTCACTGATCCCAACCAGGGAACCAAGCCGATCGGCTCAAAATCGGCGGCGCGCCGCCGCCGACCCATTTTTGACATCTTACGCCGCCGCCGATTTTGTCGGCTCCCATCGGCTTAAACCAAGCCGCCGAATCAATCGACTCCGTCAAATCAATCGGCGCGGTGACATTTTTTTTTTTACATTTTAAGGTGCATATTCTGTTCGTGTTCACATGAAAAAAACTGCATACGAAAAAATATTTTTGAAACGCGGCTATATTGTGGGGAAATTCTTTAAACTGACTTTAAGAATATAAAATCGCAATAATTTTGCAATAAAATG
This sequence comes from Pegoplata infirma, assembly GCA_963921195.1. Lineage (NCBI taxonomy): Eukaryota > Metazoa > Arthropoda > Insecta > Diptera > Anthomyiidae > Pegoplata > Pegoplata infirma. Next base: position 16,370,987 of record OY992541.1, read on the forward strand.
GACATTTAAGATTTGTTATGATTGTTTCTTTTTTCTAATATTTTAAAGTTTTCGTTTTTAATAGTTTTTATTACGATTTTAGGCTTAGCCTTTACTATGTGATTTTTCATTGAACAAAACAAAATCATCTTAAATTGTACTATCATAAAAAAAACATAAAATCATCTTAACTTATCATTATAAAGGCCTATTCACACCTGAGTTGAAATATCGTTTAAACGAGATTTCGATCATATGGTCTGTATCATATCATACACAACCCTATGATCGAAATCTCGTTCAAACGAGATTTCACCTTAGGTGTGAATTGGGTATAAGTTCTTGTTGTGAGAACGTAGCCTTATACCCCGCTCTCACTTACAGGAGGGTATTCATTAGGGTGGTTCTTAAAAACAAAAAGTTGGATTTCTGCACGGGACGCCCCCTCAGTTTATTAAGATTAATGAAAAAGTTATACCAAAATTTTTTCAAAATTTTCGAAAAGGTTCTTAAGGTCGCACCGGGTTCTTAAAGTTCGGGTCCTGGAGCAAAATATACCTTTTTAAAAAAAAAATATTTTTTGTAAAAAAAAAAAAAAATCATTAGGAAGCCGGTTTTGTTTAACAATTGACCCTAAGTATTTAATTAAAAATTTATAGATTTTTCGGACATAGTTAACCCTTTACTACCAAAAAAATGTCCTTTTTTTAAGATCATGCCCAAAGACACAATTTCATGGTTTTAAAAATTGTATTCCCATAAATTTAAAATCTTTAAGTTTTATTGCTCAATTTTATTAAATACATCTGGGAGAATCAATGTTCAATTTTGGGTATTTTTCGCTCTTTCCATTTATCACATGTATCGACTTAACTTTAGCGATTTTCAAGAAAATGCGTTTTTTCAAGCATTATTGTTAATTTTTTTGCTTTTACCAATATTTTGGGAAAAAAATAACTAAAATTGAATTGAATATTGTTCAATTTGACCTTAATTACACGGTTTTCAAATGCTACTAGTCCATGGGTTTTTAACCCATGTTGGCCGACGGCCAAGTGGCCAAAAACCAAAATTTAATTTTATTACAAAAAATTGTTAAAAGTCATTAATACAAAGTTTTATTTAATCATAAAAGCTAAGCAATTAATTATTTTTACTCATAAAATCATTAACCCTTGTTTACCAAAGGTTAAAATACCCATTTTTTGTCTGCGCGACAATAGACGGCATTTGGCTTGGCGACCAAATAAGCCTTGATGGTCTTTGGTAGACACGGGTTTATGATTTTCTGTGTAAAAATAATTCAATACTAAGCTTTTATGATTAAATAAAACTTTGTATTAGTTACTTTCAATAAGTTTCTGTAATAAAGACAAATTTCGGTTTTTAGCCACTTGGCCGTCGGTAAACTTGGGTTAAAAAAGTCCTGGACTAGTAAAATTTGAAATCTGTGTAATAAAGGTCAATTGGAACAATATTCAATTGAACTTTAGTTAATTGTTGCCCAAATTTTGGTCAAAGCAAAAAAATTCACAATAATGGTTGAAAAAACGCATTTTCTTGAAAATCGCTAAAAATTAAATCGCTACATGTGCTAAATGGAAAGAGCGAAAAATACCCAAAATTGAACGTTAATTCTGCAAGATGTATTCAACAAAATTGAGCAATAGAACTTGGAGACATTTAAATTTATGGGAATACAATTTTAAAATCCATGAAATTGTGTCTTTGGGCGTGATCTCAAAAAAACTACATTTTTTTGACCTTACGTAGTAAAGGGTTAACTATGTCCGAAAAATGTATACATATTTAATTAAATACTAAGGGTCAATTGTTTCATAATGATTTATTTAATTTTTTTTTTACAATTTTTTTTTTAAAGGTCTATTTTGCTCCAGGGCCTGAACTTCAAGAGCCCGGTGTGACCTTAAAAACATTCATGAATCTTAATAAACTGAGGGGGCGTCCGGTGCAGAAATCCAACTTTTGTTTTTTAAAAACCACCCTAGTATTCATAGATTCGGCAAAGTCAAATTTAACTTTTCTACTTGTTTTATGTATTACTGACTACTAATCTCAAAAAAAAAATTTCAAAAAATGTTTTCACGGATTCAGTAATTAAAAAAAAAAAATAGCTTTTTCTGTCAATTTTTCTTATATATCGCGTTGTATATATCCGATCTACTCGCAATTGAAACCATTGTAAAGAGAATCATACTTTCAACAAATCGTACAAACATTATTTTCCAATCAACACATTAAATAACGTGGAATTTGCATACATAAATGCCAGGGTTGGCAACCGAAACGAATAACGGTATCGGTAACGGTATTGGTATTACATATTTTTTATATCGGTAACGGTAAAGGTAACGGTATTTTCGATTATTTCGGTAACGGTAAACCGTTACCGAAACATCAATACCGGTACGTACCGGTATTATAAATAAAATGTTAACAAGTCACAAATTTGTTAAAAATGCGTAAAAAAATGTTTGAAAAAAATTAAAAAACTGTTAAATTCTGTACAATTTCTATACATAATTATATTTGTACTAGTATTAAATATTATGAATTAACTCAGAACTAAATTAAAACATTCACGCAATATTGAAATTCAACAAATACGAACTCATGTTCGTAGGGACATCTTTGTCCAATAAGCAAAAAAATCTGCATTTTGCGCCATATGAGAAATCTGCATTTTAAGCCATTTGAGAAATCTGCTGATTATAGCTCGCGGTTTGCTAAATTTCTGTCTGGATAATCTAGGTAGAATCTGCTGAAAAACCCGTCAAGACAGCAGACAAATCTGTTGAATTTAATAGAGAAATCTGCAGATTTCAAATAAAAAGCCTGAACTGTTTATTTGAAATCAGCAGATTTCTCTGTTAAAATAATCAAAATTGTTTGTCCTGTTGTTAAAAAAAATCGGCAGGGTAAAAAAAAAACTTGGCAAGGATGTAACAGGGGATGTTTTTTTAAGAGGGAGTGTGGGCGGTATCGGAGGGACACATTTCCTCTCGCCATAGATGTTAAGAAATTAATTTTATTTATATTTACGCATAACTAATACAATTTTATCAATATTTAATTTAATTTGCTATAGTCAATCCCAAAAGGTTCGGACCGAAAAAAATCGAATTTTCTAATCTTGGTCAATGAACTTCACACGGCATAAAAATTTTTCATTTTCTAAACAAATAGAAAAAAAATTAAATATGTTTTTCTGGGGCTTTGTAAGTTTTTCAGGGGGAACTTTTTTTCATCTGTTCCGATTTTCCCATTTCGGAACTTAACCAGCCTATGACCATAAGACGTATTCGTACCAGAAGAGTTGCACGTTTATTGGGATCGTACCGTGTCTTCTACTGACGATAAGACGAACATCGCATACAATCGATCACTGATCAATAATATAAAATCTTTATGAGGTCCAAGACCTATATTCCAATTTAGTTAATTGCGAATGTAATCATTGGTTGGATTGGCAATGAACAAAAATTTGTTTTTTTTATTTTAAGTATATTAAAAATATTTTAATATGTTTTTAATCCACAAAAAAATTAAAATAAATAATATTAATGCAACCGAAACAAAACCGTTATAATACCGGTAAAAATCTGAATATAGGTAACGGTTTTTTATCGGTAACGGTATTTAAAAATTTTTATTTCGGTATTGGTAACGGTAACGGTAGTCAATATTAAAGGGTTTTTAATCGGTAACGGTATTGAAAGGGTAACGGTAGCCAACACTGATAAATGCATTATGAATATATGAATTTGATTGAAACCGCAACAAAAAAATTTGTTATGGTTTTTTTAAGCCTGACCCTTAACTAAGATAACAAAGTCGGTTTGATGAAAATCTATGGGTTATCACCAAAGTTATGACTTATTATATGAAAATACACACAAAAAACACTATGGTATTTAACCAAGTTTTTATTCTTCTATTTTAAATACAAAAAAAAATAAGGAAATTTTTATGCGTAGTTTCAAAAAAATCATTTTAACTTTGGTGATTGCCCATAGATTTTTCTGAAACCCATTTTGTTATATTTGTATAGGTTCAGGCTTTTAAGGTAAATAAAAAAACTTGTTAATTTACAAAGATTCGTTAAAAAATAAAAAATGAGTTTTTTGATCAGCAAATGAATTTTTTTGATCAAAAAATGTATTTTTACAATATATTTGTCTATCGGGCGTAAACTTTTGAACTGATGGGAAAGTAACGTGTGTAAAGTTTGTTGCAAATTTGATTAACTTTAATTTGGTTTTTATCACGAGTAGATCGGAGGTACATTACTCAAGATATAGGGGAAACAGTGAAAATAACTCCAAAAACCGCAAAAAAAATTATTAGAAATATTTTTTTCGATAAAATTTTTAAGTTTAGCGGTCAAAAAAAATATGTAGACATAGTTATTGCGCATTATCGTTGTAAACTAGAGTAATTGAAAAAAATCATTGTTTGTTAATTTAATAAAAGAAAAAAAATCTGGCACTTTTTTTTGGTCTGTAGAGCATTTTAGCACTTTTTTTCTGCCATTTTTTTTTCAAAATTCAGTTATGGCAACACTGGGTCTGGTATACATATTTAAATATGCTTTCCAATGTTTAAACGTTAATAACTCCGGTCATATAAGGGTTGAATGGTCAAATGAAGGCTAAAATTAAAGCTTAATATCTAGGCTATAAAAATAAATTTATAAAAATAAATACCTAATAATGCATAATTTTACAATTTTGAGCATTTTCTTCAAAAACTTCGATTAAAAAATCTAAAATTTAGGTTTTTGCCAAAATGGGTTAATGAATCCAATTTTTTTAGTCTGATTAGAACACGATAAAGATGTCACAGATGCAAATAATATTTTTTTATGAATATATATCATTTAAAGCAACATAGCAACTATAACCGTTGCTTGTCAAAACTACAAAAAAATATTTTTTAAAAATTTTTTACCATAGGACCCCTGCGGCTCTAAATTTTTTTCTTAGAAAGCTGAAAGCCTTATCCCACCAAAATCAAATTTTTTGTCATGAATAAGCTAACCAAGTAATATTATAATTAATAACAAAAAAATTAAAAATAAAAAAAAAATTGTTTGGTTTGTATGGAAAAATGATTTTTTAGGTACCGCTCTTTAAGGCCCCGTCGCGTAGGGAAGGCGTGGTCGTAGGGGCGTAAAATTTTTCATCAGTTATTCTTAAGTCAAAAGGAAAAAAATGAGCGGGTACCGTCTCCAGCATTTCCAAAATAAGGGGCACTCTAATATATATGGGGCATTCGAGGCCAAATCACTCACTTTTAGACCCGACCCCTTTCAATTTATTTTATTTTTGGATATGTTTTAGTACTTATTAAATGCAACTTGGACAAAAATTTTCAGCCTTTTATTCCAAGATGGTGTTGAGTAATCAATTTTTCAAAATGGCGATTTTTTCAAAAAAATGAAAAAATTTAAAGTTTCAATTAATTTTGACCAGTTAAAAATATAGATATCTTAAAAAAAGTTGGACAACGTTTTGTTAGTATTTAAATGTAGTTTTAGAAAAAAAAATATTACAAAATTATTCTATGTAAATATCACTAATTTTTTAACGTTTTAAAATTACAATCGACTTTTTGAAAAAGTCCGAAACCTCCGATTTTTTTTTGAGAAGTCTAAAAATTCTACCCTAAATTACGCAACTTTTAAGCCATAATTTGAGATGTGATCGCAATTCTTTTTTTTTTTAATTTTTAATATTGCACCTTTTATTTTTTGACTCTGATTTATTTTATATGGTGCTCCAAAAAAAATAAAATTGGTAGATACCGCCCCTTACTTAGCCTAAGTATATTCATTTGGAGGTAAAAATACGTCTGACAAAAGTTAAGGACGATCGGACATGGAAGTTTCAATTAATTTGACCAGTTTCCGCATGGGCCTTGAATTTTTAAACACGGATTACAAGGAAAAATAGGATTTTTTTTCTGTTTTCGCAATTTTATTGGTACCTTAAGTTAAATTTTAATTAAAGTTACATAATTATGATATAGAGTAAAATGCCTTTCTAATAAGGTACCAAAAACTAAAATTGGTTGAAAATCAGCCAAGTTATGACAACTTCCCCAGGCATCTAATATGTGGCAGACCACTTGATTAAGCAATACAATCCGATTTTTGAAATTTATTGAAATTTTCTACTGTAATAACATTTTTTTATTCTTCAAGTTGAAATGTTATTAGATGACAAGTATTTTTGGTATTGTGTTTTGCTAACATGATTTAAATTAATGCTAAAAATGCCTCCATTTTCAACACTATTTTGAAATCTCCATTTTAAAATTTTTATTTATTTTTGATTTTTAAATTTGGAAAAACAAAAAAAATATTACACTGAAACATTAATAATAAAAAAATGTTATTAAAGTAGATAATTTCAATAAATTTAAAAAATGGGACTCGAATTCATAAATCAAGTGGTGTGACACACATTAGATGCCTGAGGAAGTTGTAATAACTTGGCTGATTTTTAACCGATTTTAGTACCTTATTAGAAAGGCATTTTACTCCACATCATAGTTCTGTAACCACTAGAATTTATACTTAATTCAAAATACCAAAAAAAATTGGGAAAACAGAAAAAAAAATCATGTTTTTCCTTGTAATCCGTTTTTTAAATTTCAAGGACCATGCTGAACGCCTTACCCATGTCCGATCGTCCTTAATTTTTGTGAGACGTATCTTTACCTCCAAATGAATATATCTTGGGTGAGTTAGGGTCAGTATTTAGCAATTTATTTTTTTTGGAGCACCACATAAAATAAATCAGAGCAAAAAAAAAGGTGCAATTTTAAAAATTTTAAAAAAATAGAAAGAATTGTGATCACATCTCGAATTAAAGCTTAAAAGTTGCGTAATTTAGAGTAGAATTTTTAGAGTTTTTTACAAAAAAATCGAAGGTTTCGGACTTTTTCAAAAAGTAGATTTTAATTTTTAAACGTCAAAAATAAGTGATAATTACTTCGAATAATTTGTACATATTTTTTCTTAAACTACATTTAAATACCAACAAAACGTTGTCCAACTTTTTTTAATATATCTATATTTTTTAATGGTCAAAATTAATAAAAAATTTAAATTTTTTAATTTTTTTTAAGAAAATCGCCATTTTGAAAAATTGATTACTCAAAACCATCTTGAAATAAAAGGCTGAAAATTGGTGTCCAAGTTGCATTTAATAAGTACTAAAACATATCCAAAAATAAAATAAATCGAAAGGGGTCGGGTCTAAAAGTGAGTGATTTGGCCTGGAATGTCCCATATACTTTATGGCAATGGAACCTTTGATTCTCGCCCCACTGGGTAAGTACAGGGTATAAAAACGAGATATTCATAAGAGATGTTTTTTCACAAGGTTTAATTTAAAATATTGCAACAGATTTATGACCGGTACAAAATTTAATGAGAATTGTAATCAACTTACAAGCGAAAACATAATTTTCTTTATTTTAATTCTTTTCTTTATTTTAATTCTGATGCACAATAAAACTGGCAAAAAAAAATGCAAATTTTGATTGTATCATTACAAAAACCAAACACAAACTCGCAAAAATACAACCTTACAACGAAAAAAAATGAAAAGGCAAATGAGCCGATGAATGAGCCGCCGCCGACCGAAAAGTACAAAAGCCGCCGCCGGCAAGCAAAATTAGTCGCGCCGCCGCCGCCGAAAATTTCGTGTCGGCTTTGTTGCCTGATCCCAACACATATTCAACATGTAAAGAACACAATTTTCAAGGCATTAACGTTATTTCTAACAACAATAGAGTTTCATTGGAATAGTACTTGGCGACAACAAGCGCAACGGACGAAATGAAGAAAATTTACAAATATTACAACACAAAGTACGTAGCAGGTAACCAAATTCTAAAGTATTTTTTATTTAAAATTAACTCCTTTTTTAGGATAACAAATAAAACCCTCGTAAAAAAAATAGGAAATGCTGAAACAGGTAACAATTGTATATTTATGTGTTCCATTTAAAAAATTATGTTAATATTTTTTATTCTAGAACATCATACACAAATAAATACATATATTCAACATCTCAACAACACAATTTTCAACGCATTAATGTGATGTGGTACGTATAATTTCTATTAAAAAAATTTTGTTTAATATTTTCTCTTACATATTTTAGATCAAAAATTCGAACAAAAATTGAGTTTCATTGGAATAGTAATTGGCGGCAACAAGCGTAATACGCAGTTTACATATTGTACAAAAATACCAAAAATTATAAATACACAATTTACATTTTTTTTACAAAAAAAGTTAATAATATTTACAAATGGGTTTTAAAATTCATTTTACAAAAATTGTACAGAAAAATTCTGTATTACTAATTTTTACCAGTTATTTTAAGTTTACTAAAATTTGAAAACCAAAGTTTGTAATGGTAACTGAAAAAGTTATCGGGCACAAATTGAAAACTTTTTTAGTAATGGTAACAGACTTTTTTGTAAGGAATACTAACATATTTTTATGATTGTAGCTAAGGCATCGACAATTAATACTTTAACTGGGGACCCGTGGGTTCAAGCCCCAGCCAGGGCGGGATTTTTTTAAAATTTTTTTTTTTTTATAATTTTTTAATATATTTATTTAATAGTTTTTTTTTTATTTTAATATTATTTTATTTATTTAAAAAAAAACATTTGAAAGGCATATCGATGACACTTTTTGATGACATGATGAAATTAACATCACTTGTTTTTTCAATTTCGATGACATTTTTCATCATATTGAAGAAAAGCTTCATCAATGTGAAGAAATTTGTTATCAAAATTGATGACAGCAAGTGATCAATATTATGAAGCATTTTTCTTTGAGTGTACAAACCACCTCACTGTGGCCGAAATCACAGATCTAGCGGCGCTTAAGTCAAAATTTAAAAATTAAGATCGATAAATGTTTTTGCACTGCATCGTTTACCTATACTTTACAGAAAAAATTTACGTTTTTACTTTTGTTTTGCTTTCAATATTCGCACAGCTGTAAGCTTTTAAATATACATTTTCTGCAGCAAGTGCATTAAAGCAATTTGGGGCCTAATTACTCACAAGGGAAGTCTCCCTGGTGTCACCCTCCGATCTTTATGAAATTTGGATATGTTGTTAAGAACGAAAATTAATTCGACACATATTTTTTTTTAGCGGCCCAAACTCATTTTTAAGGGGGGTCGATTTGTATGGGGGGAAATTGACCTTTTTCAGTTTTTTACGATTTACGCCTATTTAAACAAAATTAATATCGGCATGTGTGGCATCAGATTAAAGGTACTAAAAATGCCTATCTCGTGGTGCTAACAACGGGCCAAAGAAGTTAATATTTTTCGACTTATTAAAAAAATGACCTAAAATTTTGGTATTTTACTCAATATGACGAAAAGTTGTGCATGTTTGGACACATTCTTAGCACCCGTAGATAGGTTTTCCAAAGACCTTTCATTTGGTATGTAACATGGCTAGGTTTGTTTGCATAATATAGGAGATAAACAAAAAAAACTGTTACCTGTGTGTATCTACCCGATTAAAAAGGTTTATATGTATATATTTATATATAATTTGATAAAATTATATATAATTATATATATTTGATAAAATTATATAAAATTATATATAATTTGATAAAATTTTATATAATTATATCCGAAGTTTTTTTATATACAATTATATAAAATTATATCTAATTATATATAATTTGATAAAATTTTATAAAATTAGATAAAATTATATATAATTTTATCAAATTATATATAATTATATCAAAATTTGTTTCATATAAAATTTTATAAAATTATATCAAATTTTATATAATTTGATAAAATTTTATAAAATTATATAAAATTATATAAGATTTGATAAAATTTTATATAAAAAAAATCGGATATAATTTCATATAATTTTATCAAATTATATATACTTTTATATAATTTTATCAAATTTTTTGAAAACAAAAACTTCTTTATATAATTTTATATAATTATGTATAATTTTATCAAATTTTATATAATTATATAAAATTATATAAAAAACTTTTTTACTCGGGTAGTTTATTATTAGTTCATTATAGAAGTTTACATTTGTGATATAAACTATAGTTTCATGGACTGCAACTTTTAAAATTCGATCGTATTCGGTTCAATTCCTGTTTTGTTTATTATTTTGGGTTATTTTTGTTGTGACGTTTCAGTATGGCGTGCTAGTTCGCGCAAGTTGCTCGGTTTTTTAGGGTCCATCAGCCTGTCCAAATAAACAGTATAAACGCGATACAGACCACAATTTTCAATCGATTTGGCTAAAATTTGAAATTTAAGATTTTTTATCAAAAGAACAAAACCTATCAAATTTTTGACAAAATCGGTCCATGTTATCCCATAGCCCCCATGCTATTTCCCCTTCCAGTTTTACTTAAAAAGCCCTAACAATAGTATTTTAACAAATATCCTCTTGAAATTCGATTGTTAAATGTTTTTTGTAGCCATAAATAATCACTCTAAACTTTAACGGAATCGGAACATTTTAACTTCTAGTTCTCATACAGACCATCCCATGGACGTATTCAGGGGGGGGGCAGGGTGCCCGGGCCCCCCTTTTGGATTGGAAAATTTTAAAAAATGTAAAAACTTCAACACATGATACAAGTTACAAACATACGTTTTTTTAAGTTTTCTAAATATTTTGGTTTTTGAAGAAAAGTTTTACAAAACTCTTGATTTTGAGTAAATTTTTGTTTTTAAAAAGTAATTTATATCGAAATATCTGTAAAATACACTCAAAATAATAACTCTGTTAAATAACAGAAAAACTCTGCTAATTTAACAGAGTATACCATACTTTTCCAGCCAACAACATTTTTTGGAAATTTTACTAAAAAACTCTGTAAAATGATTTTGACAGAAAAACTGTTAATTTACAGAGTTTATAGTAAAACTAGGTGTTCCGCCTGCCAGGCGGAACACCAAATCACTTTCCTCAATAGTTCTAATTTTTTACCAAACTTTATAAAAAGTTATGTTTGTGCTTCAAAAATTTAATATTGCTAGATTGAGTTACATCAATATATTTCCCAAACTGGGAAAAAAAATTTAATGATTGTAAAAGGTTGTACACTCAAAAAATTATGTTAGTAAAATCAACTGAAAATGTCAGTTAAAATAACTACTTTGTAAGTTGTTTTGGGGTCAACTACTTTTTCAACTTGACGCCCTATGTTCACACTGAACTTTATTTAAGTATTTTTAGTGGTCAGAAATGTATTCATATTGATATTTAAATAAATAAAGGACATATATATATATATTTTCAACTAACAATGTTAGTTATTTTAACTGACAAAAAACAACTGACTTATGTAGTAAAAATTACTAACATTTGTAGTCAAAACAACTAATATGTTGTAAAAATAAAATAAACAATATATATTTTTTTTCAAAAAATTTTTCAGAAAAAAAATTGAAGACCAAATTTTTTCCAAGTTTTTTTTTAAAAGTTGTGAAAAATAAAAAAACGATTTTTTTGAAAAACTGAAAATTTTTCAGAGATTAAAACAATAAAATTAACTACTTTAAATAACTGTTACTACATTACAGTACTTTTTTGTTAGTTATTCAAAACAACGACTTAAAATAACCAACAGAAATAGTTGTATGCTATTTTTCATACAAAAATAACTGACTTTGTAGTTGAAAACAACTAACTACTGTAAAATATACAAACAACTAACATGTAGTGATTAAATTTTAGAACAAAATTTAGCACGCCCATTTTGTCTCTCTGTTCATAAACCGGATATCAAAAATCCATCGTGTGGATCTGTCCCATGGTCACTCCTATATACATGGCAATTTTTATCTTTCTTAGTCATGAAGGCTTTTAAAATTAGCTAAAATGTTAAAAAACACAATTTTTTCACTTAAATTTTTCCTTATAATTCTCCGTACACAGTTTAAATATTAAATCTGACTTCATAAGGATATAGTCGATTGTCAATACTTTATTGGATATCCAGGTCAGTGTTAATCTTTGCAATAGTCCGTACCATATGCATCCCAATTTTCATCTTTCAAGGTCATAAGGTGTCTTCAAAATTAGGTAAGATGTAAAAACATAATTTTTCCACGCCCATTTCTTCTCTTAATTCTCCGTCCGTATTCCAAAATTTTTAAATCTGACTACTTTAGGATGAGCTCCATCGTTAGTACTATATTCGTATCCACGCCCCTTTCCCCTCTCAATTCTCTGTCCACAGTCCAAAAATTTTAACTCTGACTACTTTAGGATATGCTCCAGTGTCAGGACAATATGCTTGTCAATTTTCGGCTGCTTTAAAGTTAGTTAAATTAAAAAAAATAAAACACAATATTGCCTTGCCCCGTTTTCTTCTCAACTCTCCGTCTACATTCCAAAAATGTTAAATCGGACTACTTTAGAATATGCTTCATAATTAGGACTACATGTTAGGGATTTTCAGCTTCCTAATTCATTGGGGCGGAGCTTAAAAATACTCTAAAATATTAAAAAAAAATAATTTTGCCAAGTCCCCTTTTTCTCGTAATTTGCTACCCACAGGCAAAAAATCCGGCTTCGCAAGAATCTGTCCCTGGTGTTTTACTATATACATAAAAATTTTTAGCTTTTAAGTCCATCAATGAGATTCAACAGGCGCTGGATACACAACAAATAAGAGAAACACAAAAAAATAAATTATAAATATATACAGAAAATAGATATAAATAAATTTACCACGCCTTTGCCTTTCTTATTCTCCACCCATACACTGGATATCAAAAATCCAGCTTCGTGTTGATCTTTCCCATGAAACCTTCTATATACATGCCAATTTTCATCTTCCTAAGTCATTGGAGGTCTTCAAATTAGTAAAAATATTAAAAAAACCCAATTTTTCCACGCTCTTTTATCTTTTAATTCTCCGTCCACAGTCGAGAAATTTTAAATCCGATTACTTTAGGATATACTACATCGTTAGGACTATACGCTATGCATTTTCCGCTTCCTTTGGGGGCTTCAAAAGAAGTTAAAATATTAAAAATCCCAATTTTGTCACTCCCCATTGTCCTTTCAATTCTCCGACCAGTCCAAAAATTTAAAAGTCGACTACCTCAGGATATACCAAATCGATAGGACTATATGCTAGGAAATTTTCAGCTTCCTAAGTTATTATAGGACTTTAAAATAAGCAAAAATGCCAATTTTCATCTTCATAGGTCATTGGGGGTCTTCAAATTAGTTAAAATATTAAAAAACACAATTTTGCCACGCCCCATTTTTCTCTTAATTCCCCTACCACAGTCTAAAAAATTTAAATCCGATTACTTCAGGATATGCTTCATTGTTATAACTAAATTCTATGCAATTTTCCGCTTCCTAAGTCATTTGGGGGCTTCAAAAGAAGTAAAAATGTTAAAAAAATCCCAATTTTGCCACGACACTTTTCCCCTCAATTCTCCGCCCACATTGCGAAAATTTTAAATCCGACTACTTGGGGGTATGCGCCATCGTTAGGACTATATTTTAGGAAATTTTCAGCTACCTAAGTCATTTGGGGGCTTTAAATTAAGCAAAAATGTAAAAAAATTGAATTTCGCCACGCCCACTTTTCCGCTTTTTTCTCCGCCCACAGGCAAAAAATCGAAAATCCGGCTACGTTAGGATCTGGCCCAGGTGTTTTACTATATGCATGCCAATTTTCAGCTATGTAGCTCATCACTGGGCTTCAAAAAGCTCTGGATAGACAAAAGAGAGGAACACACAAATAGGGAAATTATATATATAGAAGAAGATAGATTAGAGTTAATTTTGAAAAATAGATTTTTGGATATTATCACTTTTTGTATCAATAAAAATAATGGCGTATTTTTTTGTTTTAAATTCCTCCTTCCCGTGCCTATAGGCGACTCAAATCGCGGATTTTGGGTCCCTTTTCCGATACAACAAAAACGACTGAATATATGTCAAATCTGACTTCACTATTTGATTCTACAGGAAAACTTAGGCCCATAAGCTTTTTTTAGTGTTTGGAATGCACCAGAATGCATGATTAAAGTGGTCCAAAAAACTATTTTTATACCCTCCACTTAGTGAAAGAGGGTATATATAAGTTTGTCATTCTGTTTGTAACTCGTCGAAATATCGATCTGGGACCCCATAAAGTATATATATTCATGATGCCCGATCGATTTTAAGACATTCTAGCGATGTCCGTCTGTCCGTCTGTCTGTGGAAAATGCTGTCGCGGACAAAATATTGCACAGAGACGACTGAAACTTAACATATTTATTGGAAGTTCTCCCGAGAAGTTTGGTATTGCATTTGAGCGATATCGGTTCAGCGCACAGTGGGTTGAACGATAGGCAAAATGGGGATTAATTCAGGGATGCCGTAATTTTGAAATATTATAATTTTTTATTGATGAATATTTATTAATCAACAAAAAACTACTATTTTGAAAAATAAAAATATGGAAAAAAAAATTTTTTAACCTGCTAGGCACTTTTTCGATTTTTGGAAAAAGTTATCTTGAGTCACAATTTTTGCTGTAACTTTGGAAGCAAAAGCGATAAATTAATGAATCAAATTTCAAATTAAAGAATATTTAATGCGTTTTTATTAAATTTAAAAAAAGAAAAATAAATACGCATTTTTATTAGAATAAATTTTTTATAAAATTTTATTTTTGTTGTTCATAAAATTAAAAAAAATTTAAATTTTCTTCAAAAAAAGGAATCACAATTTTTTTTATTTAAAAATCGTATAAATACAAAAAGTTTTACATTTTCAAAACAAAACTTGATTCATATATTTTAAATACAATATTTTTTATTTAAAAATCAACTAACTTAATAAATCAAAATTCAAATTTAATTATACTATAACCACAGAAAAAAATGTTGAGTAAATTTTTAAGAGTATTAATTGATAATAACTCAATTTTTCACCAGTAAACCATTTAAAAGTGTTGAGTAAATAGTTAATAAAATTTATCGAAAAATTTGGGCAAATTAATAAAAAAACTACTAAATTTTTATTAAATTATTTACTCATTTTTTTTTTAATTTTTGAGTAAATTTATAATTACTCAATTAAAAAATTATAATTTTTGTTTTAAGTTTTAACTATTCATTACTCGAATTGTTTTCTAACATATTTTTTGTATGCACTAATTATACCTAGTAAATAATTAGGAAAAGCTTTATACCAAGGATGGGTACCAATTCGATAAAAGTATTGGTATTGGTATTGGTTTTTAAAATTATATTAGTATTGGTATAGGTATTGGTTTTCATTTTTTGTTGAATTGGTATAGGTTTTGGTATTGGTTTTGAATTATTTAGGTATTGGGTATTGGTATTGGTTTTAGCCTCGAATCGGTATCGGTTTTTAATAAGTATTGGTATTTATCTTATATCGGTTTTGGTATTTGTATGCAAAAGGTTTTGTCGTTAATATTAATTAATTTAACGTTAGTAGTCCTTCTGTCCGCCCCACAGTGCACACTGGGGCGAGATGGTAGGTTTTTGGCCAAAAGTCTCTACAGGTCGTAAATGTTAACCAATTTTTTTGAAATTCAGAATACAAGCCTATATTAAGGTAATAAATAAGTACCTTGAAAGTTTTTGAAATCGGACCTACAAGGAAACTATTTCAGGGTGGACACTTTATTTTTAATAAAATTTACAGATGTTATAGATGAAACAAATTAAGAGAAGCTTGTCTTTTGTTTATGTATTTGAATTAGAGATGGTCTGGGGTCCCGTAATTTGCGTGACTCAAAAAAACACGTGATTCAGGCGTGAGCGATTTTTATTTAAATCACGTGATTATAGAGGTATTTTTCATTTAAATTAAGTACTATATTAGGGTAATAAAAAAGTGACTTGAAACTTTTTGAAATCGGACCTACAAGGAAACTATTTCAGGGTGGACACTTCATTTTTAACAAAATTTACAGATGTTATAGATGAATCAAATGAAGAGACACTTGCCTTTTGTTTAAGTATTTGAATTGGAGATGGTCTCTGGTCCCGTGATTCACGCGTGAGCGTGAGTGATTTTCATTTAAATCATTTGGTTATAGAGTGATTTTCATTTAAGTCAAGTGACTATATTAAGGTAATAAATAAGTGCCTTGAAACTTTTTGGATTCAGACCTAGAAGGAAACTTTTTCAAGGGTGGACACTTCATTTTAAATAAAATTTACAGATGTTATAGATTAAACAAATGAAAAGACACTTGTCTCTTGTTTATATATTTGAATTGGAGATGATCGCTGGTCCCGTGATTTGCGTGACTCAAAAAAATGATTTTCATTTAATTCACGTGATTGTGAGTTTAAAAATTCTGAGTGAGTGTCTAGAGAGTGAGTCGAGTTTTTGCGTGAGGGATGTTTTTTTTTTTAAAAAACCCCTTTTAAAAAAAAAAATATTTTTTAGCAGTATTTGCATTCAGATTTAAGTCAAACTTTAAACTAAATAGTACATGCTTAACCCATTTTGGACAAAGATTCATTTTTTTTTTGGAAAAAGGTACCTATTTAGTAAAATTATCTCCGGCTGATCTCAAAACTCTTGTAAAAAAAATTTTAATGTTCCGTTATTCCAGAAAAGCCTGTATTTCAACTTTTTATGCAATTTTAATATTTGGATTTATTTGCTATTTTATTAATTTATTTTGTTATTTTTAAAATAAATAGTTTCAAAATGTTACAATTAGTGGAATTTGATAATAAATTAAATCTAAAAAAAATTAATATTAATTAATAAAAAAATTAAAAGCCTAAACTAAAAAAAACTTTTCGTTTTTGCTTGAAACAATTTCTGTGCTGATGCACATTGCATTTAATGCACATATAAATTCCGGTGGTCAAGGGGAGATATTTTTTAATTGCAGAAAGATGAAACTTAACATTTGTAACAAAATATACCTGAACTTCATCCTTTTCATACATAAATATTTTTTTGAAAAAGGTGATCGAAATGGGTTATCATGCAGGGGCCCCTTTTTCGATTTTAGATCATTTGCCAATTGCGATTACACGGGTCAATTTTTTTCTTATATGGGGTTCACACGACCTTAAACAAGTTGTTTAGCAAAACACCAGTAACAGAGTAAAAACGTAATGGACACAGAAAAAATAATTTTTTAAACACGTAGCCCTTAAACTCTCAAAAATAGCAAGTGTGAACTGCACATTATGCGTTCTTAAATTCTTATATAATATGACTGTGCCTCTAATAAAACAATAACATTTTTTTCTGGATTCTGGTTTTGTGACATAAAATTTTGTAACGTCTGCTTGATTAAAATTTTGGAATTTCCAAAAAAGGACATTAGTATTTTTTTTTACAACGCAAAGAAGTGTGCAGTAGGGGTATAACCAAAATAGGAACCTATCATAACCGTATGGGCAATTTTATACTGATAACAAAAAACGTTATTCGGGGACATTTTGGTCCAAAAACCTTCGGCACCGATTGCAATTTCTAAAACACCATAAATTTACATTTTTTTATGTTTTATGGTGGGATTCTTTCCCATCCACCGTTTTTTTGGCTTTTTTTCGTTTTACAACAAAAATGAAACAATAACAAATTTATAAAATGGTTTTCGACACTAGAAATACGGGTTTTCCGAATAATTGATAAAATATCAGCGAAAACTTCATCGCGATCGGTGCCGAACCTTTTTTAACATTCGCGAAAAAATGAACACACATTTCTTCTTGATTTTTCATGTACTTTCTCAATATGATAGGTCCTTTTTGATATTTGCAAAAAAACGCAAATGGTTATATCCCTAGTGTGCAGTGACATTCAATATATCAAATATTAACAATGTTTGCAAAAGAAAAAATTTCATCACAGAAAAGGTCTAAATTTTTTAAGATCTACTTTTATTAGGGGTCATAAAAACCGTGACAAAAAATATTTCTTTTATGTTTTTATGGCTTTTAAAATTCAAGTACTAGCTAAATCCTTTTTGTTTTGTGACATTGCATGCAAACGATTACTGATCGATGTAACATCTTTTGCAATTCGTTAGTCAGGTAAAACCTAATAATGTGATGAAAAGAAAATGTTTGACGTCACAATTAAAACAAACGAAAATAAGAATACAAAAAACCGAAACAAAACCGATACGAAAGTAGAAAAAAATTAATTGGTATTGGTTTTTATTGGTATTGGTTTTGAAGAATAAAAGTATTGGTTTTTAATTGGTATTGGTAGTGGGGAATCGGTATTGGTTTTTTATCGGTATTGGTATCGCAAAAATAAAGGTATTGGTTTTTAATTGGTATTGGTTTTCAATTTGAATTGGTATTAACGGGTATTGGTATCGAAAAGGTATTGGTACCCATCATTGCTTTATACATATTATATTCTTACAGTAAAAATACTAAATTGGGTTATTCGCTACAAGGCATTCCACTATATACAATAAAGTGGACTGAAAATCCATTATGACAAATTTTAAAATTTGCAGCTGTTAAGATATTTAAAGTGTTTTGCACTTTAAAAACTTTTAATGCTCCATTTGTAATATAAATAAATAATGCTGTTTTTTATACCGCGATCATGGCAAAAATATTAACCAGATATCACTGAAACTTAACATATTTACTTCTAGTTATCTTAAGCAGTTTGGTAATGCATTTGAGCGACATCGGTGTTGCGGTTTAAAAGTTATGAACGAAAATGTAAGAACACCTCGAAAATTTTGGTACATTCCACATAACCTAAAAATACTAAATGCTTTAATTTGGTTGCTGGCTGAGAAATATGAACAAAATTTGATACCGAATGTAATTTAAACATTTAAAAAATTTCGCGATTTTTTTTTTTCAAAAACTGCATGGGATATGTACTTTTTAGAATTTTAAGCAAAAACATTACCAATTTCGATAAAAAGTAACTTTACACCCACTCTAATATATATGATCATTAAAATTATTTGTTATTTTAATTAAATTACACATTTACAATAAATAGCAATAAACAAAAACGGTAAACAACATAAAGACAATAAAAAAACTAAAACAAAACACAAGTATTAGCTATTAAGATTTCGAGCATATAATTTTTTTACACTGGAGATGTTTAAAAAGAATCTCTTGTATTTTTCGTATTGGCAAGTCTTGGCATTGGTTCTTTCATGGATTTTAAAGCAAAAATCCTATATTTTATCACTATGTTCTCAGATACGCCCGAGCTCATCAGAGTAGCAACCAAAACTCAACATATATGTAAAAAATACTCTATTTTTAGGATATTTTTTAAAAAATTATTAAAACAATTTTTTCAACTTTTATCTTAACAACCGCTTGTCAATAATATAGTTAAATACCTTTAGTTTGTGAATCCATTTTACAAAAAAATTTATTTTTAGTTGAAAACAAAAAAAAAATCACTTGAAATATCTCGTTTTTGACTTTTTACCACTGTACACAAAATTAATT
This sequence comes from Pegoplata infirma, assembly GCA_963921195.1. Lineage (NCBI taxonomy): Eukaryota > Metazoa > Arthropoda > Insecta > Diptera > Anthomyiidae > Pegoplata > Pegoplata infirma. The sequence goes on from OY992541.1 coordinate 16,390,501, forward strand.
AAAATTATTAAACTTTGAGAGAGCATAGCAAAAAAAGTAAACATCTTAGAACTCTAATTTTGACAGTTATTGATGGAGAATTTTATCCTCTTTAAACCCATAAAAAAATATATTACAATATACCAACTTCAAATTTTGAATTAATCCTCAGTTTTGATAGTGTTCAACCCAATGTGCAGCGGTTCAAAAGTTATGAACGTAAATGTAAGCACACCTCAAAAATTTCAGTACATTCAACATAACCTAAAAATACAAAATGCTTTAATTCGGCTTCTGGTTGACATATGTGAACATAATTGAACACCAAATGGTATTTAAACAAGTACGAACATATTTTTTGACAAAAAAATAAAAAAATCGCGGATTTTTTTTTACCAAAATTTTTTTTCGCGGAAATTTTTTTTCAAAAATTTTTTTTTTTCAAAAGTAATTTCCTTTTAAATAAAGTTTTTTGCAATAATCTTTATGAAATTGTGGAGGGTATCACTACATTCGGCAAGGCCGAATTTAACTTTTTTACTTGTTTTTGTTTTAAATTAAAATATTTTTTTTGTTAATATACAATGAAAAAATACTTACATCTGGGAAAAGTGGTCCACAAATTTTAATTTTGTTGTTACCCGTTCAAAAGTTATTAAAGTTTAAAAATTTAATTTTTTAGTGAATACAAAATACAGTCAAACTCGGTTATAACGAACTCGGTTATAACGAATTCTCGGTTATAACGAATTCTCGGTTATAACGAACTGATTCTAAATTCCCGACGTTTTAGCATCAATTTTCACACAAAATACTTCTTTTATAACGAACTCGGTTATAACGTATCCTCGGTTAAAACGAACTGCTTATTATGATCCCACAAACACAATTTCATGTATATTTACCTTTTTATAACGAACTCCCATAAATATTTTTTAGTGGGTGGCAATCATGTTTATCAAACTAACAAAAGGTTGCAATTTTTTGGTTTATGCTATAATTTTAATAAATTTATTAATATTTTTAATAATTTCTTCTCAATAAGTAGTTAATTGACGAAAAAACATCAAATGAAACAAAATTTGATCTATTTTTTTGGAAATAAAACTAGGTTAATAAAAAAAATATACCCCGCTTATAGCGAACTTCGCTTATAACGAACTATTTTTACTGGTCCCTCGGAGTTCGTTATAACCGGGTTCGGCTGTAATTTATTAGTTTTGTTATTTTGATTTAACAACAATAATTCTAATCAATTCTGCTCCTTTCCATAGCAGATAAAGCTAAACAATTTAAATTGTCTTTATTTTTAACTACCCAGCAAAACTTTGGTAATGGGTAGTGATTATATAACACATTACCAGGTAATGTATATACCTTATTTGTAGCATTACTTTAGGATGTCTTACCAAAAATTTGTTCCACAACGTATTATTTTAAAGTGAAAAATAATGCATTACTAATAATTTGCTACGTAATGCATGATTAGTGGAAAAAATGTACATATTTCATATTTATTATTTTTAAACATTAAATCATGGATGACTTATATTTGGTTACATTATGTATTATTTGAAAGTTTGAAATAATGCATTATTTATAATTGGATGCATAATGCATTACAATAACATAAAAAATAATTATTTTATAAAAAAAATGCATAAGTTTAAACTAGAGATGGGCTCAAAACAGGAAATTTCTAACGACACACACTCACGAGCATATTTTATCTACTTACACTCACTTACAATCACGTGAGTAAATTTAATACAAAATTACTTTTTCACTACTCGTAACATCTTATATATTATCTTCTGGTATGCTATATTATATACCTTACTCGTAACCTATAAAATATCATATATTTTACACCTTACTCGTATTCTTTGTTATAAATTTATGACTTATTTTATACCTTACTGGTATTCTTTGTGATAATGTGGATGCATTACTTTGAGTCTCATCGCCTGTTAAAATCATCAATGCTGCAATGTATAAAATAAGAGATCCTATACCTTATTTTATACCTTATTTGGTAATCTAAGTTTTGCTGGGTAAACACGAGGTGTTCAGGCGCGAAATTTTACCACCGAACAACTTGTTGGTAAAATTTCGCGCCTGAACAACTCGTGATTAGTTAAAAATAAAGATAATTTAAATTGTTTAGCTTTGTATGCTGTCGAAAGGAATAGAATTAATTAGAATTGCTGTTAAATAGAAATTATAAAACCAATAAATTATTTTGTATTCACTAAAAAATTAAATTTTTAAACTGTAATAACTTATGAACGGGTAACTACAAAATTAAAATTTTTGGACCATTTTTCTCAGATGTAATTACACTGTGCTACAAAAAAAACAAAATCAAATATACTTTTTAAATGAGGTAGTTAAGGTTGTAGGTCTCGTCGAAAAGATCACAAAAATGCCCATCAAACTTGCCAGACACCCTCAAATTTTAAAGTTATTGTCAAAAAACGATTTTTTGGGACTTTTCTCACTAAACCACGTGTAACTTAAACATTTTTCAACCGATTTTCAATTTTTCAACTGTTTTCGATAGAAGAAAAACAGGGCTTTGCGTGTATGTGAAGTGGTCTATACATATAAAAAAGATATGTATTGATTTTTACAACTATATAAAATTTTTTGTTTTTTTTTGAAAATTTTTTGAGTTTATCGATTTTTTTCTGTTATAGTTCGTTCAACAACATTTATATTTATAAACGTATTCATAAAAAAAATTTAATTGTGAATACGATAAGCTTTATGTCGAAAAAATCGGATAACAATTGACAGAGTTGTGATAATTTTTCTAAAAAAGAAAATTAAGATTTAGCTTGAAATTGCCGTTCGGATAACCCAGGAAAAAAAAATAAAAAAATAAACGAACATACTAAGAGGTCGCGTATCATTATTTTAAAGGTTTTTGGCCTCCTGAATTTGAATTTGACCTTGAAATTGCGCTATCTTATTAAGTTTTTGATATATCAGTTTATGTTAAATATCTCAAAAACCGGACGAGATAGAGCATTTTTAAGGCCAGATTCGGATTCAGAGCGCCAAAAACCTTTAAAAATATTGTACATGACCTCTTATGATAAAATTATTATTTTTGCCTGGGATATCTGAACGGCGATTTCCTCCAAAATCTTAATTTTCTTTTTTAGAAAAATTATCACAACTCTGTCAATTGTTATCCGATTTCTTCAGGATAAAGCTTATCGTATGCAGAATCAAATTTTCTTTAAAAATACGTTTATAAATATAAAGGTTGTTAAACGAACTATAGCAGAAAAATATCGATAAACTCGAAAAATTTTCAAAAAATAACAAAAAAATTGATTTTATAGAAAAAATCAATAAATATCTTTCTTATATGTATAGACCAATTCACACACATGGAAAGCCCCATCCTTCTTCTATCAAAAACAGTTTAAAAAATTTAAAATCGGTTGAAAATTTTCTGAATTACAAAAGGTTTAGTGAGAAAAGCCCCAAAAAAAGTTTTTTCACAATAACTCTAAAATTTGAGGGTGTCTGGCAAGTTTAATGGGCATTTTTGTGATCTACTCGACAAGACCAACAACCTATAATATGTCACATCAGAAGTATTTTTTCACTGTAGCACAGTCTTATTTTTTCATTGTACTATATTAACAAAAAAAATATTTTAATTTAAAAAAAAAAAAATAGTTTTTTGGACCACTCTAATCATGCATTCTGGTGCATTCCAAAAACTAAAAAAAAGCTTATGGGCCTAAGTTTTCCTGTAGAATCGAATAGTGAAGTCAGATTTGACATATATTCAGCCGTTCTTGTTGTATCGGAAAAGGGACCCAAAATCCGCGATTCGAGTCGCCTATGGGCACGGGAAGGAGTTGGAGTTTAAAACAAAAAAATACGCCATTATTTTTATTGATACAAAAACCTTCTAAAAACTGATAATATCTAGAAATCAAAATCAAAAAAATATTTGAAAACGAACTCTAATATAGATATTGGTTAAATATGAAAGCTTTTTTACAGAGAAAACTCTGTAATTTTACCATAAAACTCTGTAAAATGATTTGGACAAAAAAAACTGTTAATTTACAGAGTTTCTAGTAAAATATTGGTTAAATAAACCACCATTTAGCAAGGAAAACTATGAAATTTACATATATTTGATGCAAAAAAAAAATTACAGAAAAAACTCTGTAAATTTACAGAGTTAGTTAAATGCATGTTATTTTGTAAAATGTTTATAAGATTTCTGAAAAATAAATTTTGATAACTTTTTTTGCTACTTTTTCAACTTTTTCTAAAAAAAAAAATTACAGATAAAATTTTGATGTTTGGTAACAAAAACAAAAACTACTCAAAACAGAAAACTTTTTTGGTTATAAAAAAATACGAAGTATTTTGCTTAGATCTGTATTTTAGCAGAAAACTCTGTTAATTATCTGTAACATTAAGATTACAAAGAAAAAAGTAATATAACAGAGGAAACTTTGTTTTTTTGTCACAACAAAATACAAAGTTTTTTCTTTAAATCTGTATTTTGACAGAAAACTCTGTCAAATATCTGTTGAATTGAGATAACAGTCATTTTACAGAGTATTTTACAGAGTTATTATTATGAGTGTAAATTTTAACTCGTCGTCCCCATTATTTTTTCCAACACTGTATAAGTGTCATCAGTGTTAACCGATAAATCATAAGTTAGAAACATTATATGAACTTTTCGGAAGCCAGTCTGGCCAAATCCCAATTTATTTTTATACCCTCCAACCACAGTATGGGGGTATACTCACTTTGTCATTCCGTGTGTAACGCATCGAAATATCGGTCTAGGACCCCATAAGTATATATTTTATTGATCAGTGATCGATTCTAAGACATTCTAGCGATGTCCGTCCGTCCGTCCGTCTGTCCGTCTGTAGAGGACACGATACAGTCCAAAATAAAAGAGCTAGACTTCCGAAGTTTGGCACGAATATGTCTTATATTCCTAGGCAGGTTAAGTTCGGAAACGGGCAAAATCGGAACAAGGGGAAAAAAGTTCCCCCTTGGGGAACTAAACCAACCTATGAAAAACCGCATTTTTTGCAGGGTTTTTTGTACTTTTGCTAAGTAAATGCAACATTCTTATCTCAGATGAAGTTCAAAATCGCAAGGGGAAGGTGCTCCCTAACGTCTCCCACTAACCCCCCCCAAAAAAAAGACGCCCCTGGATTTTTTTTAAACACATTTTGGAGGGTATAAAAGATTCGGCACAGCCGAATGTAACACTCTCACTTGTTTTTTTTTGATTTTATCGTTTTAAAATATGTAATTCATCACTAACCAGGGAGACTTCCTGGTGTCATCCTCCGATCTTCATGAAATTTGGATATGTTGTTAAGAACGAAAATTAATTCGATACGTATTTTTTTTTAGCGACCCAAACTCATTTTTTGGGGGGGAAATTGACCTTTTTCAGTTTTTTACGATTTACGCCTATTAAAACAAAATTAATATAGGCATGTGTGGTATCAGATTAAAGGTATTAAAAATACCTATCTTGTGGTGCTAACAACGGGCCAATGAAGTTAATATTTTTTTGACTTATTAATAAAAATGTCCTAAAATTTTGGTATTTTACTCAATATGACGAAAAGTTGTGCATGTTTGGACACGTTCTTAGCACACGTAGATAGGTTTTCCAAAGACCTTTTATTTGGTATGTAACATGACTAGGTTTCTTTGCATAATATAGGAGATAAACGAAAAAAACTGAAAAAAGGCCTTGTCTTCCCCCCTCCTTTTTACCCCCTAAATACGAATTTGGGCCGCTAACAAAAAATACGTGTCCCTTTATTTTTTCTGATCTACAAAATAAAACCAATTCCATAAAGATCCGCGGGTGACACTAGGGAGACTTCCCTTGTAAGTTTGTATGTGCGAAACATCATTTCTGTGGCCGTACGAAAAAACTAGTTAACTCCACTTTTAGAGAAAATTGAGTTAACACCAAAAATAGAATGTGTATTCCATTTACCATCGTTCTGTCAGATCGAAATTTTGATATATGTTTTCATTTACAAGTTATTTGGAAAACAAAATAACGAAAAAAACAATTTTTATGTAAAAACTAGATAACTCCATTCATTTTTTGAAAAAACAAGATAACTCCATAGTTTCTTAAAAAACATTAAATTTAAAAGTTTAAAACGATGTTCTTTCGAAAACTATGGGAGAAAAAGCTGAAAGAATAAGTTAAAGTCACGAGTCCTTTCATAGTTCATAGATTGCATATAAAAAATGCATACAATTTTTTTTGCTGATCTTAATTCATAGAATACGACTGCCAACCACCCTAAATATCTTAAAGTAATAGTTTTAAAGTTTATATATAGGATAACTTACTTTATACCATGCTGCATTAATAATTTTAGCATGGGATGAGACTCAAAGTAATGCATGCAAATTATGACAACGAATACGAGTAAGGTATAAAGTAAATTATCAAATATAGAACGAAGCATAGGAGAAGCATAAGGTATTTAATATATGATTAGGGTTGCCATTTCCTTTTTGAGAAAAAGAGGACATCAACCTCAAACAGGAGGACATTTGACCCAAAAAAGAGGACAATTTTTTTTATAAATTAATTTAAAGAAAATCAACAACGCGATACAATATACAAATAAAATGAATTTTTAGTATTAGGAAAACATTTTTAGGTACTGCGCAACAACTCCCAAATGAAATAAGTCCCAATGAAATAATTCCCAATGAAATAAGTTCCAAGAAAAATGAAATAACTCCCAAAGAAAAAATGAAATATGTCCCAATATTTGGGAGTTATTTAAAATCAAAATTATAACTCGCAAAAAAAATGAAACTCCCACTGAAATAAGTGCCAAAGAAAATGAAATAAGTGCCCATTGTTTTTTTGTAATAAAGGTTTTCTGCGTAGACGGCCTTCGGCCGGGCTTAGGGATTACATACTCCATGCATTAAACCCACCCTCTCTGCAAACCAAAGCTATTTTGGTTATCAGGCCTTTTGGAGGCATAACAAATTTGATAGCGTAAAGGCCTGCTACCCTAGAAAACTTTACTTTCCGGATAGGGTGGGTTTAATGCATGGATTTTGTAATCCCTAAGACCGGCCGAAGGCCGGCTACGCAGAAAAAAATTTAAGCAAAAAAAAACAATTGCACAGAGGTGTATATTGTTTTCAATTAAAATGAAATAAGTCCCACCATTGATGAAATGACTCCCAATGCTTAACAAGAAATGAAATAACTCCCAATCTAATTTTTGTTGGAGTTTTTTCATTTGGAAGTTATTTGATAATGAAATAAATCCCAACAAAATTTGTGCAATATGTCCCACTACACTGTGACTAATTTCATAATGAAATAAGTCCCAAATCGTATGTAAAATTTTTGGGAGTTGTTTCATTTTTTTTTTTTTGGGAGTTATTTCATTTGGGAGTTATTGCGCAGTACCACATTTTTATTTCCACTTATAATTAAAAAAATTTCCATTACATTTTAAAAAAGAATATTCTTAATTATTTCCAATTATATTTCAAAAATTTTTATATATAATTCAACATTTTTTTATTTTATATCAGAATTTTCTATTTGTATTTAAACATTTTCTAAATGCTTATTAGAAAATTCAATTTGTATCTCACAAATTTCCATTTTTATTTCAAAATATCCTTATTATCTATATGTTTTTCAAAAAATCCCATTTATTAATTGAAGATTTTTGAAAGGCAATTTAAAAAATTTGAAATAAAAATTTTTGAAATACTATATTTTGAGGATTTTTATTCTGTTATTAAAGTTTTTTTAAGAAATAAAAATTGTTTTTTTTCGACCTTTAAAATATTATTTTTTGACTTTCGAGGTCCTTTACTATTTAAAGCCATGATATTCTCATAGCACAATTTTTAAGAAAATTATTTTTCTGTTTTAAATTTATTTATGTTGGTCATTTTTGCAAGACTTAATCGGCACGTGTTTCAAAAACTGTCAGATTCCATTGTCAAGATTATATAGCAAAAATAGAAACGATTTACTACAAAGTAGCAAACGAGTCTAATGACAAATCGTTTTCACACAAACTAAAATATTAATACATATTCGACTCTATCCACAATGGGAATTAGAAAGACGAAGAAATTGTACTATACTAGTAAGGCAAAGATTGTCAAGAACGAACAAAAATATTTAAAACAGTTGTACATATTTTTTGAAATACATATATTTGGAATTTTTTAAAAGTTTTCAGAAATTTTTGAAATATAAATGGAAATTCTGATAAAGTTTTTTTAAGAAATAAAAATTGTTTTTTTTTTCGACCTTTAAAATATTATTTTTTGAGTTTCGAGGTCCTTTGCAAATTTAAGCTATGATATTCCCATAGAATAATTAAAAAAAAAAATATTTTTCTGTTTTAAATTTATTTATGTTGATAATTTTTGCAGGACTTAGCCGACACGTGTTTCGGAATTTGTGAGATTCCATTGTCAACACTATTAAGCAAATAAAAAAACCATATACTACAAGTAGCAAAGGGAATTTAAATGATAAATCGCTTATGTTCAAACAAAAATATTAATGCATATTCAACTCTACATTCATTGTGAGTTCGAAGAAAAAAATTGTGTAATCTCTTAGTAAGATCACGATCGTCAAATAACCAACACGATCGTGATCTCACTAAGAGATTGTACAATTTTCTTCTTCTAATTCTCAATGAATGAATAGTTGAATATGTATTAATTATTTTTATTTGCGTTTTCCTCTCAAAAAGTTGACATTATTTCTGATAAGCTAAAATACAGCCAATAATTCAAAAGTTTAGAAGCAATAAAAAAAGTTTTGGGAAAAAGTCGAAAAAGTAGGACAATCCCGGACACTTTCTAAAAAAGAAGTAGGACTGCCCCGGACGCCTTAAAAAAGAGGACGATGTCCGTGGAAAAGATTAGACTTGTGCTTAATCGTTCAATTGAGTGAGCGCTCATTTTCGTTCATTTCAGATAAAAGACCTAGTTCGTTCATCTAGTTCAATTGCTCTTTTGTTCGTGAACGAATCATTTTGAATCATCTGTTGGTCGTTCACCAAGTTCAAATCAGTCAGTTTTTGTTTTCGTTCAACAGTTCGTGAACGAATCATTTTTTTTTGTTAACTCGAGTTTACTGGCTTTTTAGCAAATTTTTAGTTAAAATCAGCGTTTTAACTACTTTTTTTAGTTAAGTTCAATTTACGAAAATACTAGTTTTGAACAAATTTTGTATTAATTTTTTTTGTTGACTTCAAAACTGAGTTTACGAATTTTTACTAATTAATTTGCTGATTTTTCGTAACAAATTTGTTAAGTGGAATTTCTTGTGAAGCCTCCTATGCAAATCTCATAAGTTCTACTTAAGCTGATGAAAAAATATTAAAAATAAACTTTTAATTTTTTACAAAATATTTTCTAAATTTTAGTTTACGAAAAGTAACAAAAAGTTTAGCTGAATTCAACTAATTTTTTTGTTAATATATGTACATAAAAACGTTACGAAATTTCAGCTAAATTTTTAGTTAAAGTTACGGTTTTTTTTGCTAAATTCATTCTACGAAAAGTTAACTAAATATTTTTAGTTAAATTAACTAAAAATTTAGTTGGCCCAAAATCAGGTGCTTTTTTAGTTAAATTTAACTAAATTTTTTGTTAACTTTACAGTTTTTTTTTTTTGAGTGTAACACTAGGCTGCCCATTCGTACTGATTTGATCAGTACATGTACTGATTTTCGATCACGTGTACTGATCAAAAAACGTTGTACTGATTTGTACTGATTTCTTAAAATATGTACTGATTGTACTGATTTTTGAATATTTCAACATAAAAAAAAAATTTGATTTGAAAATTCTTGAATTTCCATAAAATAATTTGTCAAAGTGGTTTTTATATAAATTAAGGGGCCTATTCACAAAAAAAGTCATAACTCAATCATAACTCAATTTTTTCCATGTGGTTGTTGTAAACAATCATAAAAAAAAATTCAAATTCTATTTGAAAAATAAAGACCTGCTACCCACATGGTCTCAAAATTGACAAATAATTTTAAATTTTGAGCCTTTCTATGATTGTGTTTACAACAAACACAGGGAATATGAAGTTTGAAAATAATAAAATTAGTCATAAGCAGTCATAACTGTGAATAGGCCTGTAAGTCTAACAATAATAAATCTATAAAGAATTAATTCTAAGGAGCTCTAACGCTCAAAACATTTTAATCAAGTTGTTTGAAGTCAACTACATTTTCTGCAAAATAACGACAAATGAAATGAAAATAATGGAAGTTATTTTTTAACAGTTGTTTTACTGAAATACTAATTGTCCGAAATTTTTTGAATGTTGAAAAAATCATCGGTGTTTTCCAATAGAAAAAAGTTTTCAGAGACTTATTTCGGCTCTGGCTTCGGCTTCGGCCAAAAGCACGATTCGGCCCCTATTGGCCTTCGGCCATATTTTTGGCCGAATACCGAATACCGAATAATTGTATAAAATTTGCACTCACGTGTTGAAAACACACCAAAAACACTTTGAATCACATTAGTAAGCCAAAAAAAATTTACCAAGTTTTTTTTTCAACTAAAACAAAATTTTAAACTCCAAAAAATTTTTCGCTCGAAAAAAATTTACACTTAAGAAAATTTTTTTTTACAAAAAAGTCGAAAAAAAGTTTTTTGTTAAATATAAAATCATTCTAGACAACATTTTTATACATTTTTGAATTTTGCCAAGTCGAATTTCACTTTTTTTCTTCTTTTTACTAAATAAATATATTTTTTTTTAATATTCGGTTTCGGCCGAATAGAGAATATTCGGCTCTGGCTTCTGCCAAAAAAGCTGTATTCGGTCGGACACTAGTTATTTCTAGACAAAAAAGAAAAAAAACTTAGGCGTACTGATTTGAGTTCAGAAAAAAATGGTCACCCTAATTATGTATTCAATTACAAATAATGCATTATTTGAAGTGATACATAATGTAACCACCCAGGCAGAAACTGCCAACCGTTCCACAGAAAAAGTCTCATTTAATTTTTTGTGTATACGGTAGTATGAAAAACAAGTGCTTTGCAAGCGCTTTGCCAATGTTTTCTATTTAAATCCGTTCAAAGTATAATTTGTAATTAAAATTTATTTATTTTCATAACAATTGGAATATTTTTCATTTTCCTGCAGGATAAGTTATTGGTCCTTGATAGTTCTCGTGATATGTCCCTTAGACACAATGCCTATCACAAACTTGACACCTTTTATATAAAAACACGTTTCTTTTGTGAGGAAGTGTCTTAAACTCCAGATACATCACATGTGAAATGTCACTGGGTCTATCCCTTTGGAACACAACAGGTTTCGGTTCAATAAATAATTTTTTTTCGGGACTTTTGCTAAAAGGTTAATCTAGGACTATTATTTCGGGTATTTTCAAACATAAGCATAAACTCATTATACCCTGTACCACAGAGTGGTGCAGGGTATACAAATAAAGCCACAATAATTTGTGTCTGGGACTTGAAAAACTTTTAAACATTTTTCCGGGACTTAAAAAATATTTCAAAGTATGTCCAAAATTTTTTTATCCTAATAAATTAGGCATTCAATTTTTTATCCTAATTTAATAAATTTCTTTATTCAAATAAACACCAAAAACAGTTGTGTCTTCGGGACTTATACAATTTAGATACGTCCCATTTTTTTTGTTCTAAAAGTGCTATAATAGTACTATATTTTTTGTTTTTAAAGCGCTTTAAAGGCGCTTTAAAATAGCTACGGCATACCGTTTACCGTGGTTATCATTTTGGACGCTGGGAGAGTACTAAACTGTGATGCTTTCCCAGCACACAAGCGACCATAAAAGGTACTTTGCCAGCGCTCTCCCGTTCGTATTTTTCTGCCTGGGCAAATATATGTAAGTCACCCAAGATTTAATGTTTAGAAATAATAAATATGAAATACAATTTTTGCAATAATCATGCATTACGTAACAAGTTATTAGTAAAACATTATTTTTCACCTTGAAAAAATATATTGTTGAACAAATGTTTGGTAAGACATCCTAAAATATTGCTACACTCATAAAAATTTGTTAGTATTCCTTACAAAAAAATCTGTTACCATTACTAATAAAGTTTTCAATTTGTGCCCGATAACTTTTTCAGTTACCATTACAAACTTTGGTTTTCAAAAATTAGTAATCTTAAAAAAAACTAAAAAAATTAGTATTACTAAATTTTTTTGTAAAAAAATTGTAAATTGTGTATTTTAAATTTTTGGTATTTTTTTACTATATGTAAACTGCGTATTGCGCTTGATGTCGCCATTACTATTTCAATGCAAGTCAGATTTTGTTAGAATTTTTGATCTGAAATATGTAAGAGAAAATATTGAATACATTTTTTTTAATACAAAATATAAATTACATACCACATAAAATTAATGCTTTGAAAACTGTGTTGAATAAATTGGTGTTCTAGCATAAAAAATACATTATATTGATATTATTTAAATGGAACACATAAATATACACACTCAAAAAAATACGTTAGTAAAAAAATTTGTAAAGTGGTTTGTAACTCAACTTTACCACTTTTTTACTAAATTCTACTAAAAAATCAATTTTTAGTAATTCTTTTTAGTAAACTCGCTTTACAAACTATTAATTTTATACTGATTTTTTAATAATTTTTTCAGTTGATTTTTTAAAAATTATCGTACTAACTTTTGATAATTATTTTGTAAATTTTACAATATTAGTTAGTAAATTTCGTTTTTTTTTTTTTCTCTAGAAAACCTATACACTATAATTAAAAATATTTTATTTTATTAAAATATTTGGAAATTAAAAAAAAAATAAATAAAAAAAATATATTATTAGTTATTTTTTAACGATAAAACTGCGCTTTGATGAGTATGAATATGTTTATTATTTTTAATATTCATTTACGCTTCATTAGTTTTTTTTTCAATTTAAAAACAAAAATAGAGACAAGAGAAGACATGCAAAATTTAAAAAACAATGCCGACCTTTTCAAATGGAAAATTTCCATAAAACATCAGTTTTTTTTCTTTCTTCTTTACTTGCAGAATTTTTTTGTTTATGCTATCCACGAATATTTTTTTCTCACGCACATAAAGGGTTGATTTTTGTGTAACTTACTTTATGCCTTTCTTTGAATATTTTAGTCACAAAATAACATTCGATCGGTGAACATCGCGCGACGGGTAAAATGAATAAAAAAGTGTACAAAAAAAATATTACAACAAAAAAACCATAGCAGGTAACCAAATCTTTAAGTATTTTTTGTTTAAAATTATGTAACTCGTTTTTTATTTTTAGAATAATAAAGCAAAATAGGAAATGATGACAACAGGTAACAATTGTATATTTATGTGATCTATTTAAAACATTATGTTGATATATATTTTTTTATTTTAGTTCACCGTACACCAATTTATTCAACATCAATCTTCAAAGAATTAATTTTATATGGTAGTATGTATATTTTGTATTAAAAAAATGCGTTCAATATTTTCTCTTTTTTAGATCGAAAATTCTAACAAAAACTGACTTGCATGGAAATAGTTATTGGCGACAACAAGCGCAATACGCAATTTACATGATGTATACAAATACAAAAAATTAAAAAATACACAATTTACAATTTTTTTTACAAAAAAAGTTAATATTATTTACAAACGCGTTTTAAAATCCATTTTACAAAAATTGTACAAAAAAATTTAGTAATACTAATTTTTTTAGTATTTTCAAGATTACTAATTTTTGAAAACCAAAGTTTGTAATGGTAACTGAAAAAGTTATCGGGCACAAATTGAAAACTTTATTAGTAATGGTAACAGACTTTTTTGTAAGGAATACTAACAAATTTTTATGAGTGCAGTTGTTACCTGCTTTCATCATTTTCTATTTTGTTTTATTTATTGTCCTAAAAAAGAGTTAATGTTATGTATTTTGTGTTGTAATATTTTGTTGTTTGTACATTTTTTTATTTCTTCCGCTCCGCGACGTTGTCAATTCAAATGCTATTTTTCAACTGAATAATAGAAAGAAAGGCATGAAGAAAAGTCACTGTTGCCAAGTTGGAGGTTTTCCCGCTAAATCTAGCGCTTTTTGTTTGGATTTAGCGGGAAAAAAATGGTTTTAGCGGGAACGGTGATTTAGAGGGAAAATCTAGCGCTGTTTGTTTGGATTTAGTGAGAAAAATTTAGAGATTTTTTACAATTTTTCTTTTTTTTTAATCAAAAACGCCAAGTTTGTCGAATTTTAGCGCTTTTTTTGTAACTTAGCGGGAGAATTTTATATTTTCCCGCAAAATTTTTTTTCGGCAGTTTCTTGCTCGTTTTTAGTGAAAAGACAATTTAAAAAAAAAATAATTTGGAGGTTTTTTTTTTAATTTTTCTATTTTTGTCAATTAAAAATGCCAAGTTTTTTGGTTTTTAGCGCTTTTTTTTTTAATTTAGCGGGAGAATTTTAAATTTTCCCCGCTAAATTTATTTTTGGCGGTTTCTAGCGCTTTTTTAGTGAAATTTAGAGGTTTTTGGTTAAAAATAGTTGGCAACAGTGTCTATTCTGAGTATTAAGAAATCAACCCTTTGTGTACACTGTACACAAGAAAAAAAATTCGCAGATAGCGTAAAACAAAAAAGGACCGCAAGTGGAGAAGAAAGAAAAAAGAATTGAAAAAGGTCGGTGTTTTTTTGAATTTTGCATATCTTTTCTGTACTGCATTTTGTTCCCTTTTTTATATATATTTTTTTATTTGAAAGAAAACAAAGTATGTAGTTACAATGAAGCAGAAAAATAAGTGTAATTCAATATTGAAAATAATAAACATATTCATACTCATCAAAGCGCAGTTTTACCATTAAAATAAAAAAAAAAAAAAAACTAACTGTATATTTTTTTTAAATGCTCTTTTTAATTTCCAAATATTTTAACATTTTTTTTTTGTATTTCGTTAGTACATTACTTTTCTAGAAAAGAAAACCGAAATTTACTAACTAATATTGTAAAATTTACAAAATAATTATCAAAAGTTAGTACGAAATTTTTAAAAAAATCAACTGAAAAAATTATTAAAAAATCAGTAAAAAATTAATAGTTTGTAACGCGAGTTTACTAAAACGAATTGCAAAAAAATATTTTTTAGTACAATTTAGTGAAAAAGTTGTAAAGTTGGAATACAAACAATTTTACAAACTTTTTTACTAACGTATTTTTTTGAGTGTACAAATAAGGGATTTACATTACCTGGTAATGTGTTACATATTTTTACATAAACTGTAGGGTTTCTAAATTTCCGGACTTTTTCAATTCCCGGGAAATCGTTTTAAAAAAATTGTATTCCCGGGAATTTTTTGAATAAAACAAATTCTGAATCTTATCATATGTAAAATATTCGGGGCTATTCCTGTTGTCATAAACGCGTTTAAAACGCGACGAATGTAATTTTTGGTATTTCTGAATACGTTGGAGATGATACAGACGAAAAACATATGTTTTTTTCGTCATCGTCGACATTCGACGTATTCCTCAATTCGTCGTCGACGCCAGATTCATACATTTTTGTTCGACATCTTTTTTGGCGCGTTTTTATAGAAAATTGTGTTTTTTTTACCCAAATCATTAAAAATTATAGAATTTTTTTTTAAATATCAATTAAGTGTTTTATTTTTGTATAAATTATGTAATAAAAATGTCTCCGGCAGAATAAAAACCATGAAAATGAAAACTGCATTTGTTCCCGGACTGTGCCACACAATGACGGATTTTCGTTTATGGCGATTTTTTGTTAAATTTCTGAAGTTTAAAATACTTATTCTTAATTTTTTAATTATATATATTATAGTAAGATTGAAAATAAATATAAAATATGACCCGCAATATAATTTTAATTAATTTGCAATTCATGTTATTTTATATGTTTTGTTGTTATTTTGTGTTTTGCTAGTGATGACAAAAATTAATCGATATTCCTTCACCGATACCATTGAAGTATTGTAGAATGTGGTGAAACTCGGTCGTCGAAAGTGAAACTCATTCGACGTCGAAGTGATGCGCGTATTTAGAAATAAGGATGATTATTTTTCAAAATATAGCCACATTTATCTTTTTAATACACCCTCAGATGTTTTCTTTTGTAAAATAGTTTTCTTTACTTATATTTTAAACTTAGAAAATTCACAAAAATCTCATTTTTGTAGAAGTATTGGACCTTGGGTTAACGTATTTGCTTTGGCTGTGAAAATACTACATACAGAATGTTGTTTTTTTTCACGAATTTAGGTTTTTTCAAATGTATGAGTTTGTAAAAGCGTTTTGGTAAATTCGAATAATGCTGACCAGTCATAATCAGCATTTTATTTGAAAGATGCATTTCGAAAAACTTTCGAATTACTTAAATAACCGTTTCAAATATCAGTCTTTAAATTTAAATATTCATCTTTAAAAAAATTTTACTTTTGTAAAATTTTAGGCTAGAAAGCTGGTTTGTTTAAAATACTTTTATGCAACCTGAAGCATACCCTAACTATTTTTTCTGCAATAATTTTTAATTTTATTTCAATAAATCATAAAAAATTATATTAAAATGTGTAATTTGATAATTTTTTTTAAAAAAAGTTATTGACAAATTCCCGAAATTTCCCGATGAAAAAGTCCCGGGATTTTAAGAAAAAATTTTCCCGGGAATTCCCGGGAATTTTTTCCCGAATAGAAACCCTAATAAACTGGGAAGTTTATGTATAAAAACTCCGCTTATTTTTGAGATACATAAGAATCAAAGAAAAAAATTTTTTTTTTTTTAAAACTAGTTAACTCCATTTTTTCGTAAAACAAATGGGTTAATAAACGTGCTGAGTCAAAAATTTAATGTTTTTCCACATATGATTACTAAAGTTTCCTTAATTCCATAATATATAAGAATTAATTGAAAAAAAGCTATTTTTGAAAAAACTAGTTAACTCCATTTTTCGAAAAAAAAAACAAGATAACTGACATCGATTTTCGGATTTAGTGTCCAAAAATGTGTTCCATGGAACTAGAAATCATTAATATTATTAAAAACTAGCAGGCCCGCCCGGAACTTCGCCCCCGGTAATATTAAATAACTGATTAAAGAAAGATCAGGATTAGAGTCTCCATTTCTAAAATTCTCCCCTACAGAATTTTTATTTTATTTAATTTTTATCGTTGAAGTCTTTCATAAAAACTATTTAAAATAAACAATAAATTAAAAACACCCCCGTTTATACCAAATTCGCATTCATTTTTTTAAACATGTTTAACCACTTAGCTTATGTCCACCCTGGAGGAACACTCTAAATATTGGTGAAAACATTTTTGAAATCGGATGAGTTGTTAAATAGATATTTAAATTTTAAGTTTTTGAGCCAAAAGTGGGCGTAGAAATGGGCGTGGTCTATGAAACCCAGCATATGTCCACTATGACGGACCATTCCAAGCATGCATTGGGGAAAACAATTTTTAAATCAGTTCAGTAGTTGTGGAGGTTTTTAAATTTTACGTTTTTTGGCTAAAAGTGGGCGTGGCCGATTAATTATAGCCTATGTTGACCCTGGAGGAACACTCTAAATATTGCTGAAAACTTTTTTGAAATCGGATGAGTAGTTTCATAGATATTTAAATTTTAAGTTTTTACCAAAAGTGGGCGTGGTCGATGAAACCCAGCATATGTCCACCATGAAGGACCATTCCAAGTATGTCTTGGTGAAAAAAAATTTGAAATCGGTTTAGTAGTTTCGAAGATTTTTCAATTTTCCGTTTTTTGTCTAAAAGTGGGCGTAGAAGTGGGCGTGGTCGATGAAACCTGGCCTATGTCCATCCTGGTGGATCACTTTAAATATTTCTGAAAACATTTTTAAAATCGGATAAGTAGTTCCGGAGATTACCCTCTACAAACAAACAAACAAACAAAAAAACAAACATACAAACATTACCTCTTTATAATATTAGTAAGTATAGATATAGATTAGTATAGATATAGACTAGCTATACCCGGTCCGCGTTGCTGGCCCTAAGAAAAAAAACTGTTTAATATTGCATCTTAATTTAAATATAGTGTCAGACAAAATTAAAGCACGGGTCCGGGTCCAGTTAGTAACCTTTGGTTCCACCCTCGGTTAGCACTACCCTACGGGAAATGAGGGGTCGATTGATCCAAAGTGCCAAATATATGATAGGTGAATAATGTACATATCACAAAACTGGTGAAAACCAAAATGTCAATGTAAGTGAAAGTGGTAATTTCGGTAAAGAAACCAATCCCATGACTATTAAAAAGGTGGCAGAACATTAACGAGTTTAATAATGATATATCAAGTAACTGGAGAAAATATAACATACCACCAAAGACAATCTTAAAGTACTGGAAACTTTACAGTTGAAGTGGTGACATGATACAGAACAGGTTACAAAATAATAAGATATAAATGAAAAAATGACAATGAGTTCCGAAAACCCTATCACGTGACTATAAAAATTCGTATTTGTATTGAACTGATTCAAACAGAACCGATTTTGTGGCGGAAGAAAAGGTGACATAACACTGAACTAGTTTAAAGAACTGATAAAGTTACTGTTAAAGTGGTGTCAGATCACTGTACTAGCTAAAACCTTTAAAATCTTAGGTTTTCATTCCTTGTATATCGCATTGAAATACACTGTGCAACAAACTTAGGGTCGCCGAGTGTAAATTGATTGGGGTAAAAAAAAAATTAAAGCATACCATAAGTAGACCAAAACCCTCAAAGTGTTTTGAAAGTTTAGCTCGAGATGCTTTTTTTATGGTCCACCAAAGTTTTTAAATTTTGTTTTAAAGGCGTTTGGAATAAGTCCAAAAAAATGTATTAAACCTACTTCTGATCTAAATTTGATACATGTTTTCATTAAAATTCGATGGCGGTTCTTTTCTTATAGCATATTAACCCTCTATCTCCCATTTTTAGGGGTCGTTTTAGTATTTTTTTTTTTTCAACATGCTCATAGAACGCCATTAAATATGCATTTAAAAGGTTAAGATGTTCTACAAAAACTGTCTGGATCATATTTCACTAGGGGTTGTAAAATATCAAAAGTTGTTGTGGCATAAGCAAAATGCTTAAAAAAATAATTAAAAAATTATATTTCAAAAATAACTAAAGTTTTATAACTGAAGTTTTTATTTATTTCGGTTTGAGTCCATATTAATTATTTCTGAGAAATAATTATTTTTGTTGTACAATGAGAAAATCAAAAATTTTAAATTATATTTCAAAAATTTCTAATTATGTTTCAGAAGTTTCAAATTCTGTTTCAGAAATTTCCATTTACAATACAAAAATTTTTAATTATATTTTAAAAAATTTCTAAATATAATTCAAAATTTTTTAATTATAATTCATAACATAAATTTCCATTTATAATTTAAAAAATTCCAACTATATTTCAGAAATTTCCATTTATATTTCAGAAATTTCCATTTATATTTCAGAACTTTCCATTTATGTTGAGAAAGATTTATGTTTTAGAATTTTCCATTTATATTTTAGAAATTTCCATTTATGTTTCAGAAATTTCCAATTGTATTTCAATATTTTTTAAATGCTTTTCAGAAAATTCCATTTGTATATCAAAAATTTCCATATATTTATTAAAAAAAATTCCATTTATATTTCAGAAACTTCCAATTGTATTTCAGAAACATAAATGGATATTTCTGAAATATAAATATAAAATTCTGAAATATAAATGGAAATTTCTGAAACATAAATAGAAATTTCTGAAATATAAATGGAAATTTCTGAAATATAATTGGAATTTTTTTAATTATAAATGGAAATTTTTTAATTATAATTGGACATTTTTTAATTATATTTGAAATTTTTGAAATATAATTGAAAATTTCTGAATTATAAATAGAAATTTCTGAAATATAATTGGAAATTTCTGAAATATAATTGGAAATTTTTGAAATATAATTGGAAATATCTGAAATATAATTGGAAATTTTTGAAATATAATTTTTATTTTCTGAATAAAATTGGAAATGGTAAAGAACATGTTAACCCTCTATCTCCCAGTTTTAGGGGTCATTTTAGTCCCTTTTTCGTGTTGTTACAAACATCAGCGAAAACTAGAGTTTGCAAAACGATTAAAATCGTAATCGTAATCGCGATTAATCGCACCAATTAATCGTAATCGTAATCGACAAAAAAATCATGCGATTACGATTAAAAATTTCTATGAAATACACTGTTTTTATAACGAATTTAAATCAGTTCCAAAATTTTTTGAAACCAATTTTAAAGTTTCTATTAAAATTATTTGTCAAAAAAACTAAATTAGTGTTAAAAACGATTACTTTCGGGACAATTTCAAACAAAAATCATTGATTCTGGAATGTTAAGTAGACCGGAAAGTTTTGATGGGTTGACCCATGGTTCATTTAACTTGTTTGCGATTTTTCTTTCCTTTTCTCGTAAAAGTCATTCAAATTTAAGGTAAAATTTAAATTCTGATCTCAGTAAATTATAAAGAGTTTTGTTTTTAAAATATACTCAAAGGCCTTTGGTCAACAAATTTGGACATGAAATTTTGTCAAAAACTTAATATTTCCATACTTTGACCGCTGGTTGACTAATGATGCCTTGTAAATTTTTTAAATAAATTTCCCCACAAGAGCTAACTGGCCATCGGCAGGTATTTTGACACGACCCCGCAGAAATTTTGGTAAACTGGAAGCAGCTTTGAAAAGAAATCATGATCCAAACAGCGAATCCAAATCAGTCACAGTTTAGAGTACTCTTTAGTAGCAAAGATAAAAAGCTATTAAGACCCAGTAAAATCATGTCACTTTTCAGCGCTGATTGAAGTACTCTTTGTAAAGTTTATTTAACCGCAATAAAGATGTAAGAAAATCTAGTATTTTTCTCCAAAAATCTTTTTGATCATTTAAAAAGAGTTAAAGATGTCAAAAATTAAAGTATGTATGAAATTTTATCAACAATGAATTTTAATTATAAGTTTAAAAAAAAATCTTAACTAAAAATTCTCAAGGGCGCTCGAGCGCAATGATATACTAAAAAAAGAGACCGTGGTGCTAAAATCTCGAATAATTTTTACTGGGAAAGTTCGAAAGCTGTTAATTTTATTTCTTAAAAATAACAGTTTTTGTTCCTAAAAATACGTTCTAAAATGTAAATTTCAAAAGATTTTTTTAAAGATATTGCAACTCAAATTATTTAAAAAATTCGATTAATCGTAATCGCGATTAACGGCAATTTTTTTAATCGTAATCGCGATTATGAAATATCTCGATTATTTGCAAACTCTAGCGAAAACCCATTGTTCCTGTACTCCATATGTTGGGGGCAAAAAGTTTTGAAATAGAGAAAAGACCAATTGAATTTCAAAAAAGCCAAATTGAAATACAAAAAAGCCCAATTGAATTTCGGTAAAATAAAAAAACTCATAGCAATTGATAAAAAATCAACCTGTGTATATTCAGCAGAGGCTCTTATTAAAAAAATCAGTAAATAAGTAAAGCTGTTTGGTGTTTTCCACACAAAAGGCATACACTTTTGGTTTGATTTTACATACTTTCTCGTTAAAATCTTTAAATTGAATTTTAATTTAGAACCATGATTTTATGGGAACATTTTTTTAGAATTTTTCGTAGATTACGTTTCTGATATAATCTTGGTAAACCAAAACATTGACCCATCCCATTAAACATATTTTTAAAACTAAATTTCTTACATAAAAAACTATGTATATTTTAAAAATTGAATTATTCTAAAAAGTAACTAACATAAAATAAATCTAAAATAAATTTAAAAGTTATTTTTATATGTTTCCTTTTATGATTAAATATTTTCCAAAACTTAATTTATGTTTGTACTCATAAGTATATTTATGTATACCTTATTAAATTACAGTCCACTATTTTTTTGTTAATTTGTAAGGTATATTTCATATACCTTACTAAATTAAAATTGTTACCTTGAATTAAATATTTATATTATTTATGAAAAAAAAAAAAAATTTAAAAATGAACTTGTTAGCAATGTACTTAAATAGCATATTCTTCGTTAGTATCATGATATGTTCAATTAGACCAGTATAGTGATGTGTCACTAAACTGAAAGTTTTGAACTATTTATGAAACATATCACAAGGCGACTGCTTTTTGATGTGTTCAATGTAAATTATTTTTCTTCAGTCCCGTGGTATGTCTCCTTTAACCAGTCAAGTGATATATTTGTTCATGGTAGTCCTCCGACATATCATTGGACTGCTCTAAGAGAACATATCACTGGACTGAATAAAAATAATTCATATAAAACCTGTCTTCTTTTAGTCACCACGTGCCATGTGTGAAACCACTTTTGTATATGATAATTTTAACTTGTTCTAATGCATGTTTACTTAAACCTCTCCGGTGGTGTGTCATCTTTGACAATCTCTGTGACATAGCACGAGGAGCACAAATAGTAGAAATTGCCCCCTCCTAGGACAACCCCATGTTAAAGTGACCAGTCTCTTACAAAGGAAAGAACCAAATCAGGGACAGGTTACTGCCACAAAGTTCCAGTCACGTGACTAACTCCGTGACTGGTTCGTTTCCCGTAGGGTATCTATAGAGAAATCTCAACAAAATCGGTTCAGCCGTTTTTGCGTGATTTCGAAACAGACAGACATAACGTTAGGGGCGTGTCATTAAACGCATTTTTATCGAATCGTGATAATCTAAAGTTCCATGCTGCATCCTCGATTAGTACTATCTGTGCGGCAAATTTCATTGACATCAGTTTTGCCGTTTCTGTGTGATTGCGAAAGAGGAGGAAATAACTTTTTATTTATGACAAACGGGTGTGACATTTTATACCCTTTTGCTGAATCGCGCTCTATATATGACCTACTGTTCTCGGTCGGTTAGTTCTATCTAGGGTTGCCATTTCCTTTTTGAGAAAAAGAGGACGTCAACCTCAAAAAAGGAGGACATTTGGCCCAGAAAAGAGGACAATTTTTGTTTATAAATTAAAAATCAACAAAGCTATACAAATAAATGGTATTTTTAGTATTAGGAAAACAATTTTTATTTCCACTTATAATAGAAAAATTTTCCAGCATATTTTGAGAAAGATTATTCTGAAATATTTTTAATTATATTTAAAAAATTTCTATATATAATTCAAAAATGATTAATTTTATATCAGAATTTTCTATTTGTATTTAAAAATGTTCTAAATGCTTATCAGAAAATTCAATTTGTATATCAACAATTTCCATTTTCATTTCAAAATATCTTTATGCTTTTCAGAAAATTCCATTTGTTTTTTAAAGATTTTGGAAAGGTGCTTGGAAAATTTTGAAATAAAAATATTAATTTTTGAAATGTATTTGGAATTTTCTGAGAAGTATTCAGAAGTTTTTGAAATATATGTAAATGCAAATTCTGATAAGTTTTTATTAAAAAATAGAAATTGTTTTATTTGACCTTCAAAATATTATATTTTAAGTTTATTCTAGCTCGAGGTCATTATTTCCTTTACTAATTAAAGCTTTAATATTCTCATACTTAGAATAATTTTCAAAAAAATATATTTTTCTGTTTTAAATTTATGTATGTTGGTCATTTTTACAGGACTTAGTCGACACATGTTTTGTCAGATTCCATTGTCAAGACTATTAAACAAATAAAAAAACCATATACTGCAAGTAGCCAAGGGAATTATAAATCGCTAATATTCAAACAAAAATATTAATACATATTCAGCTCTACCAGGGCCGCTTTAAGGTATGTCGGGGCCCTGGGCACACAAGAAATTGGGGACCGCTGGAAAGAAAAATTCGCATGACAAAAAAAAAAATTATGTTGGTACAAATAAAAACTCATGTTATTACCAGTTTTAAGACAAAGTAACTAAAACAAAAAATTTGGTTAGGGATATTCTAGCTCAAGGTAATTTTTCTTTACTTAATAAAACCATGATATTTGCGTAGAACAATTTAGTTTTAATGAGACCTTTTATATCTTAGAATCTGAGACTTTTTTTCCATACTAAAGATATACCAGAATCTGAAACTTTTTCTATACGAAAAATGTCGTAAATCTGAAACTTTTTCGATATGAAAAATGTCACAGGATCTTAATTTTTTTCTATATGAAAAATGTTTCAGAATCTGTGACAATTATTTTACGAAAAATGTTTTAGAATCTGAGAATATTTTTGTACAAAAAATGTCTCCGTATTTAAGATTTTTTTATAGGAAAAACGTCTCAGCTCTAAGACTCCTGAATTCGAAAAATGTCTCGGAATCTGAGACTTTTTCTATACAAAAAAATGTTTTAGAAACATGTCTCAGCATCCGAGACTTTTTCTATACGAAACATGTCTCAGAATCTGATACTTTTCCTATCCGAAACATGTTTTAGAATCTAAGATTTTTCTATGCGAAAAACGTCTCAGAATATAAGACTTTTTCTATACAAAAAATCTTATCTATACAAAAAATGTCTCAGAATCTGAGACTTTTTCTATATGAAAAAATTACTCCGAATCTCCGACTTTTTCTATACGAAAAATTCCTTAGAATTTGCGACTTTTTCTAATCGAGAAAATGTTTCAGAATCTGAGACTTTTTCTATACAAAAAATTTCTTTGAATTAGAGACTTTTGATATTGGACAAATTTCAGATGTATAAGAAAAATCTGTTAGATTCTGAGAAATTTTCTGAAAGAAAATGTGAAATTTTCTTTAAAAGCAAAATAAAAAAAAAATGTTGCTTCATTTTCGTATTAGCGAATTTATTGGGTTTTCGGGGCCTCCGTAGGTCGGGGTCCCTGGGAACGTGCCCAGTGTGCCCTAATGGTTAAAAAAATTGCTCAATCTCTAAGTAAGTAAGATAACGATCGTCAAATAACCAACATGATCATGATCTTACTAAGAGATTGTACAATTTTCTTCTTCTAATTCTCAATGAATGAAGAGTTGAATATGAATTAATAATTTTTGTTAGCTTTTTGCCATCCCGTGTAAAAAAATAATTATATCAAAACATATCTCCTTTGATAAAAACATATATGGATCATATATAAATGGATCTAATCAGATCTACTCCATATATATTCATATCTGCTTCAGATATGTTTTGATCCGTAAATTGAGTCTATCTGATAATTTTACATATATCAACATATCTGAAAATGTGTGATCATATATGCCATATATGCCAGATAGACTCAATTTACGGATCAAAACATATCTGAAGCAGATATGAATATATATGGAGTAGATCTGATTAGATCTATTTATATATGATTCATATATGTTTTTATCAAAGGAGATATGTTTTGATATAATTATTTTTTTACACGGGATAAAAAAGTTGACATTATTGCTGATAAGCTAAAATACAGCCAATAATTCAAAAGTTTAGAAGCAATAAAAAAATTATGGGGGAAAGTTCAAAAAGTAGGACAACCCCGGACACTTTCCAAAAAAGAAGTAGGACTGCCCCGGACGCCTTAAAAAAGAGGACGGTGTCCGGGGAAAAGAGGACGGATGGCAACCCTAGTTCTATCAGTAGTGACAGATTCGGCTTATCCGTTTTTGCGTGATTTCAAAACAGACAAATATAACGTTCAGTATAAAACAAAGGGGCGTGGCAATTAACGCCGCTTTGTTTAATCGTGGTCAGTATAGTACAAAGGGCGTTGCAATTTTGTTACATTTTTCCAATAACGATCTTATATGGCCTACATATGCACTTAGTTAGCACTGTATGTAGTCAAGAGAATCGATTCAGCTGATTTTGCGTGATTGCGAAACAGGCAGACAACGTCCAGTATAGTACAAAGGGGCGTGGCATTTTACGCCCCTTTTTCCAATCGTAGTATAACATGGCCTATAGTTCCGCACTCGGTTAACACTATCAGTGCTGAAAATTTAATTAAAATCGAATCAACAGTTTTTGATTTATTGCGGAGATTGCAGAAATAACATTCATTTCAATACAAAGGGGCATGGCATTTTACGCCCATTTGTCCGATCACGCTCTAATTTAGCACATAGTTAGTACTTGGTAAGTACTATCGTTGGTTTATATTTCATCAAAATCGGTCCATCTGTTTTTTATATATAGATGTCATTAGTGGTGAAATGTAAAAATTCAATTTTGCCCACCCCTCCGCCAACAGGCAAAAAAGCATGGCATTTTACGCCCATTACAAAGTACAAAGGGGCGTGGCATTTTGCGCCCCTTTTTCCAATCGTAGTATAACATGGCCTATAGTTCCGCACTCGGTTAACACTATCAGTGCTAAAAATTTAATTAAAATCGAATCAACAGTTTTTGCGTTATTTCGGAGCATGCAGAAATAACATTCAATTCAATACAAAGGGACATGGAATTTTACGCCCATTTGTCCGATCACGCTCTAATTTAGCATATAGTTAGTACTCGGTTAGTACTATTTTTGGTTTAAATTTCATCAAAATCGGTCCATCCGTTTTTATATATAGATGTCATTAGTGGTGTAATGTAAAAATTGGATTTTGCCCCGCCCCTCCGCCCACACGCAAAAAATCAAAAATCTGACCGCACAGTGTTACTCCCCAGGCTATTTTGAATATTCCCTGAAAATTTCATCAAGATCGGTCCAGCCGTTTTCGAGTCCATACGGAACATACATACATACATACATACATACACACATCCATTTTTATATATATAGATAGATAGATAAGATAGATTATGTTTTGTCTAATGCGCATGCATAATAACATAAATTCATAATAAATATTTAGTGAAATATGTTAAAAACTTAGAGTGTGTTTTTCTCCTGTTATCAAAAAATAGAGTTAACTAGTTTTTTCATACGGCCACAGAAATATACATTTTTTTTTATTCATTCCAAAATTAGGTATGGAGGTTTTGGGAATAATTTTGGGCCCAATACAAATAGTCCTACCACGAAATTATACCAAAAGAAAGGTCACATCCTCAGGAAGACATTGAACATGTGTGAAAAGTTCCTACGTCTCTATTCTTTAAAACAAGTAAATTTACATTTTATTTTATTTTTATCTCATTACAAAATTGAGTATGGAGGTTCTGGGAAGGATTTTGGGCCCAATACAAATAGTCCGACCACAAAATTTTACCAAAAGAAAGGTAACATCCTCAGGAAGACATTGGACATGCGTGAAAAGTTCCTACGTCTCTATTCTTTTAAAAAAAAAAATACATTTAATTTTTGTTTTAACTCATTGCAAAATTGGGTATGGAGGTTCTGGGGGAGGATTTTGGGCCCAATACAAATATTGCGATAGGTTCTAGATATTTTTTTATTAAGGAGTTTACAAAAAAATTTGGAGTTTTTTTTTACAGAACTTCTGGGAGGGACATCTTGCCTTCTAGGAATTATCAGTGAGCCAAATGAATACTCAATGTAGACTAAGGTATCAGGAAGACATTGGCATTGCGTGCATACTCTAATAGGCTCTAGGTATTTTTTTATTAACGAGTTTACAAAAAAATTTAGATTTTTTTTCCCCCTGAACTTCTGTGAGGGACATCTGGCGTTCTAGGAATTATCAGTGAGCCAAATGAATACTCAATGTAGATTAAGGTATCAGGAAGACATTGACATTAATAAGCTCTAGGTATTTTTTTATTATCGAGTTTACAAAAAAAATTTGATTTTTTTTCATTGAACTTTTGGGAGGGACATCTTTCGTTCTAGGAATTATCAGTGAGTCAAATGTATACTGAATGTATGTAGAATAAGGTATTAGGAAGACATTGACATTGCGTGCATAACCTAATAGTCTCTAGGAATTTTTTTATTAACAAATTTACAAGAAATTTTGATTTTTTTTCACTGAATTAATTCGTGGCTATTTTTCGTGGCTAACTGAGCGCACCAAAAAATACAACCGTGCAGTTTATTTACTAGAGAAAACATTTTTATCCCACTAAAAAATTCAACTAAGGATACAATCAAAAATTTTGTTTTTATTCATAAAAATAAATGTTGTATTTCATTTTCCGATTGCAAAGCACATAGGCCACTGCTCTCCTTCTTTTAGGCCTCTTTTCTTTCTTTCACAACTTTTCAATTCACATGAATTTTTCCAAATCACATGAAGTCGAATTCGGCTTTCTAAAATTAAATTAAAATTATAACGAAAATAGTACATTTGTTTTACATTCCCAAAAATTTTTTATGTGAAACAAAACGAATAAAAATTTTCGAAAGCAAAATCTACACTCAAAATAATAACACAGTTAGTTTAAACTAGAGATGGGCGCGTGAGGGATTTTTGACTCACACTCGCTCACGACAGGAATTTTTGAATCACGCACACTCACTCACGAGCATATTTTTTTCTACTCACACTCACTCACTCACTCACTCACAATCACGTGAATAAATTTATAACAACTCACACTCACGTACACTCACGCAAGCTTCACTCACACTTACGTTGACTCACACTCACGAAATTCTTACACTCAAAATAATAACTCTGTAAAATACTCTGTAAAATTACTGTAATCTCAATTCAACGGATATTTGACAGAGTTTTCTGTCAAAATACTGATTTAAAGAAAATACTTTGTATATTGTTGTGACAAAAACAAAGTTTCCTCTGTTATATTACTTTTTACTTTGTAATCTTAACTTTACAGATAATTAACAGAGTTTTCTGCTAAAATACAGATTTAAGCAAATACTTATTTTTTTTATAACCAAAAAAGTTTTCTGTTTTGAGTAGTTTTTGTTACCAAACATCAAAATTGTATCTGTATATTTTTTTTTTATAAAAAGTTGAAAAAGTAGCAAAAAAAGTTATAATTGTTTTTTTTTTAGAAATCTTAAAAAAATTTTACAAAATATAATGCATTTAACTAAACGCTGTAAATTTACAGAGTTTTTTCTGTAAATTATTTTTTGCATCAAATGCATTTTACAAATTATGTTAATTTACATAGTTTTCTTTGGTGGTTTATTTAACCAATATTTTACTAGAAACTCTGTAAATTAACAGTTTTTTTGTCCAAATCATTTTACAGAGTTTTAAAGTAAAATTACAGAGTTTTCTCTGTCAAAAAGCTTTCACATTTAACCAATATTTTACTATAAACTCTGTAAATTAACAGTTTTTTTTGCCAAAATCATTTTACAGAGTATTTTAGTAAAATTACCAAGAAATGTTGTTAGCTGGAAAAGTATGGTGTACTCTGTTAAATTAGCAGAGTTTTTCTGTAATTTATCAGAGTTATTATTTTGAGTGTATTTATACAAAAAAAAAATTTCAAAAAGTAAAATTTCAAAAATCCCAGCAAAACTTAGATTACCAAATAAGGTGTAAAATAATGTATAGGGTCTCTTATTTTATACATAGCAGCATTGATGATTTTAACAGGCGATGAGACTCAAAGTAATGCATCCTCATTATCACAAAGAATACACTCAAAATAATAACTCTGTAAAATACTCTGTAAAATGACTGTAATCTCAATTCAACAGATATTTGACAGAGTTTTCTGTCAAAATACAGATTTAAAGAAAATACTTTGTATTTTGTTGTGACAAAAAAACAAAGTTTCCTCTGTTATATTACTTTTTACTTTGTAATCTTAATTTTACAGTTAATTAACAGAGCTTTCTGCTAAAATACAGATCTAAGCAAAATACTTCGTATTTTTTTATAACCAAAAAAGTTTTCTGTTTTGAGTAGTTTTTGTAACCAAACATCAAAATTTTATCTGTACACTGATAGAAATTTGTACACGACAATAATGAAAATCTACATTAATGTTATGAAAAATAACGTTAAAAAGGAACCTATGTAGGGTTTCATAGAATTAATGAAATAGGTATCATAAAATGTAATTGCAAGAACAAGTTTCATTAAATTAATGAAAATTGTTCATACAAAATATAAATTGTATTTATGAAAATTTTGCATTACTTTAATGAAAAAAGTATTTAATTCTAATGAAATACTTTCATTGAATAAATCCTACTTTTTATTTTTGAAATGAAATACTTTCATTCAATAAATGCTACTTTTATTTTTAAAATGAAATATATTTATAAAATTGTAAAGATGTTTTTATAAAATTAAAAATAATAAAAATGGTTTTCACTTTGTTTTCTCGCACAAAATTTTACTCCAACCTTAAATTGTAATACGTAATTAAAACCACGAACTAATATAAGACAGCACGAATTTAGTAAATAGAAAAGCAATAATTTATTTTTTTTTTTTTTAATTTCATAAAAAAAGTCTGAAAAAATCACAAAATAACCAAGTTAAAAAAACACTTTCACATATTTTTTATTTTATCTATAGATTTCACTTAGTTTTCTCTCACAACATTTTACTATAACATTTACTTTTAATACGTAAGTTAAACCACGAAGTAAAACAAAAAAAAATCACGCTGTGATCAGCTGTTTTTGCGCGCGTAAACTAACAGACTAAACAGACGCGACACGACAGGTGTCAAAAAACAACATTTTGTAAATAAATCTTAATGAAATTTTTTAATGAATCTACGAAATCTAATGAATCAAAATTAATTAAAATCTTGCACTATATGTATGAAATTTCATTCAGCATATGAAATATTTCATTGTTGTAATGAAACAACGTTAATGAATTCCATTCATTAGCGATATGAAGCGTTTTTCTATCAGTGTATATTTTTTTTTTTGAGAAAAAGTTGAAAAAGTAGCAAAAAAACTTATAAAATTTTTTTTTTCAGAAATCTTATAAAAATTTTACAAAATAACATGCATTTAACTCTGTAAATTTACAGAGTTTTTCCTGTAATTTTTTTTTTTGCATCAAATATATTAGAAACTCTGTAAATTAACAGTTTTTTTTTTGTCCAAATCATTTTACAGAGTTTTATAGTAAAATTTCAGAGTTTTCTCTGTAAAAAAGCTTTCATATTTAACCAATATTTTACTATAAACTCTGTAAATTAACAGTTTTTTTCTGTCAAAATCATTTTACACAGTTTTTTAGTAAAATTACCAAGAAATGTTGTTAGCTGGAAAAGTATGGTGTACTCTGTTTAATTAGCAGAGTTTTTCTCTAATTTAACAGAGTTATTATTTTGAGTGTAGAACGGAAGATGTCCCTCCCAGAAGTTCAATGAAAATTTTTTATGTAAACTCGTCAATAAAAAAAAAACATAGAGCCTATTAGAATATGCACGCAATGCCAATGTCTTCCTGATACCTTGATCTACACTGAGTATTCATATGGCTCACTGATAATTCCTAGAACGAAAGATGTCCCTCCCACATCCCACGACTTGGTCGAATCTATGAATACCCTCCACAATGCCCTTTTTAAGTGATAGTAAATTTTCTAACTTGAAAAAAAATAATATTTTTGGTTAGAAATATTTTATTTTGTGTAAAAAAACTTTTTTTATTAATTTTTGAAGAAAAAAAATATTTTACTAATTTTTTTTTTTGAGTGTAAAATTTTTTTTGAGTGTAAAATTTTTTTGAGTGTATTTTTTTTTTTTTGTTTTAGTGTAAAAAAATTTTTTGTGACAAAAATACCTTGTAAAATATTTTTTTGACTTACAAATGTTTTTAAAACATGTTTAACGGGTTTTCAACACGTGAATTTAAGGTAAAACTAATCTGAAATTTACGGTTTTGCTAATAACTTTTTAATCACTGGACCGATTTGGCTGAAATTTAAAACGAACAGGACCAGAAGTACGGCAAATATATATGCCACACTTCAGCACCCTCAGAATTGCCGTTCGAAAGTTACCGTGTGTTTTATCTCGTAAATTCCAGAAAAACCCTTGCCGAAATTCACTCATTTGCTTATAACTTTTGAACCACTGGACCGATTTCGCTGGATTGCAATACCAACCTGACCAGGTAAATTCCTCCGTAAAGTCTTTCAAAAGTTAGCGTGTTTTCAACAGACAGACAGACAGACAGACGGACGGACGGACGGACATCGCTAGATCGTCTTAAAATCGATCGAGGATCATGAATATATATACTTTATGGGGTCCTAGACCAATATTTCGAGGTGTTACAAACGGAATGACAAACTTATATATACCCTCTATCACTAGAGTGGAGGGTATAAAAATATCTACATTTTTTTGTAAACTTCTTAATAAAAAAATACCTAGAGCCTATTTGGATATGCACGCAATGTCATTGTCTTCCTGATACCTTATTGAGTATTTATTTGGCTCACTGATAATTCCTAGAACGAAAGATGTCCCTCCCAGAAGTTCAGTTAAAAAAAAAATAATTTCTTGTTAATTTGTTAATAAAAAAATTCCTAGAGACTATTAGGTTATGCACGCAATGTCAATGTCTTCCTAATACCTTATTCTACATTGAGTATACATTTGACTCACTGATAATTCCTAGAACGAAAGATGTCCCTACCAGAAGTTCAATGAAAAAAAAAAATCAAAATTTTTTGTAAGCTCGATAATAAAAAAAATACCTAAAGCCTATTTATGCCAATGTCTTCCTGATACCTTAATCTACATTGAGTATTCACTTGGCTCACTGATAATTCCTAGAACGCCAGATGTCCCTCACAGAAGTTCAGTAAAAAAAAAAAATCAAAATTTTTTTGTAAACTCGTTAATAAAAAAATACCTAGCGCTTAATAGAGTATGCACGCAATGCCAATGTCTTCCTGATACCTTAATCTACATTGAGTATTCATTTGGCTCACTGATAATTCCTAGAAGGCAAGATATCCCTCCCAGAAGTGCAGTGAAAAAAAAATCCAAATTGTTCTGTAAACTCGTTAATAAAAAAAATACCTAGAGCCTATTATAATATGCACTCAATGCCAATGTCTTCCTGATACCTTAATCTACATTCAGTATTCATTTGGCTCACGGATAATTCCTAGAACGCAAGATGTCCCTCCCAGAAGTTCAGTGAAAAAAATCCAAATTTTTTTGTAAACTCTTAAAAAAAAATACCTAGAGCCTATTACAATATGCACGCAATACCAATGTCTTGCTGATAC
The DNA here is from genome assembly GCA_963921195.1 of Pegoplata infirma. Classification (NCBI taxonomy): domain Eukaryota; kingdom Metazoa; phylum Arthropoda; class Insecta; order Diptera; family Anthomyiidae; genus Pegoplata; species Pegoplata infirma. The sequence continues at coordinate 16,423,602 of OY992541.1, forward strand.
AGAAGTTTAGTGAAAAAAAATCCATTTTTTTTTTGTAAACTCGTTAATAAAAAAATACCTAGAGCCTATTAGAATATGCATCAATGCCAATGTCTTCCTGATACCTTAATCTACATTCAGTATTCATTTGGCTCACTGATAATTTCTAGAACGCATGATGTCCCTCCCAGAAGTTCAGTTAAAAAAAAAAAACATTTTTATACCCTCCACTTAGTGATAGAGGGTATATATAAGTTTGTCATTTCGTTTGTAACTCATCGAAATATCGGTCTGGGACCCCATAAAGTATTTATATTCATGATGCCCGATCGATTTTAAGACATTCTAGCGATGTCCGTCTGTCTGTCTGTCTTTGGAAAATGCTCTCGCGAACAAAATATTGCACAGAGATAACTGAAACTTATCATATATATTGGAAGTTCCTCCGAAAAGTTTGGTATTGCATTTGAACCGGTTCAGCGGTTCAAAAGTTATGAACGCAAATGTAAGCACACCTCAAAAATTTCAGTACATTCAATATAACCTAAAAATACAAAATGCTTTAATTCGGCTTCTGGTTGACATATGTGAACATAATTGAACAACAAACGGTATTTAAACAAGTACGAACATATTTTTTGACAAAAAAAGAAAAAAATCGAGGATTTTTTTTTTTAACAAAATTTTTTTTTCGCGGATTTTTTTTTAAGTAATTTCCTTTTAAATAAAGTTTTTTGCAATAATATTTTTGAAATTGTGGAGGGTATTACTACATTCGGCAAGGCCGAATTTAACTCTTTTACTTGTTTTTTTCTACACTCGTTAATAAAAAACAAGTAAGAATATTATAGTCGGTCACGACCGATCATATAATACCCTACACCAGATTTTCCCGGAAAATGGGGCCCAAGTTCAAACATTGACTGATTAGATCTATATTTTGTCAAATCTTTAATAACTGTAAAAAGCACTCACAAATCAAATTTGAGTGGAATAGGCTTCTTTTTTCTGACAATAAACCGCTTTAACTGAATATCGGGCGAAATTTTTCACATGGGACCTAAGTCCAAAAATGGTCCGATGATAATCAGATTTGATAAGGTTATTAAAGAACGCGTTTAACATAAACAAACAGAATTTTAATTAAATATTTTCTATTTTCATGAAATTTGAGAGATTTATGTAAAAATCGGGAAGGTGGTTTGTATGGGGGCTACGAGAAGACCTGGTCCGATTTCTTTAAAATTCGGAATGGTGATTTGTGTGGATAAAGCATGATTACCTGCCAAATTTCGAAAATATACCTATTAAAATGCGGCTATTAGAGTAGTTTGAGCCAAAACTAAAGAGGACCTTTGTATGGGGGCTACGTCTAAATATGGACCGATTTTTTCCAATTTCAATAGGCTTCGTCCTTGGGCCAAAAGAGGCTTAAGTTTCAAATTTCAAGTCAATTGATTAAAAATTGCGACCTGTATCGTGTTTACACCGTTTACATGGACAGACAGACGGACGGACGGACGGACATCGCTAAATCGACTCAAAAAGTGATTCCAACTCGATCGGTATACTTAAAAGTGGGTCTAGGACCAATATTTCGGGTAGTTACAAACATCAGCACAAACTCATTATACCCTGTACCACAGTGTGGTGTAGGGTATAAATACCTAGAGCCTATTAGGATATGCACGCAATGGAATTGTCTTCCTGATACTTTAATCTACATTCAGTATTCATTTGGTTCACAGATAATTCTTAGAACGAAATATGTCCCTCCCAGAAGTTCAGTGAAAAAAAATCCAAATTTTTTTGTAAACTCGTTAATAAAAAAATACCTGGAGCCTATTATAATATGCACGCAACGCCATTGTCTTCCTGATACCTTAATCTACATCGGGTATTCATTTGGCTCACTGGTAATTCTTAGTACGAAGGATGTCCCTCCCAGAAGTTCAATAAAAAAAAAATTTCAAAATGCCATTGTCTTCCTGATACCTTACCCCCAGTTTCTGCAATACGAACGCCATTCTTCTGCGACAAATTTGCATGTATTTTGTTTTTGTTACAGTAACAAAATACACACAAATTCGTCACGAACGAATGACGGAAACTGGGGGTTAATCTACATTGAGTATTCATTTGGCTCACTGATAATTCCTAGAACGGATGCAGTCCTCCCAAGAATTTCAATACACAGTAATGAGATGTCCAAAAAAACACATATTAGCCCTGTTTTCGCATAACCGTAAACATGTTAACATTAACCGATTAACCGAAAACGCATCCACGTTTAACAAAATTTACTGGCATCACTTCTGTGAAAAAGGTTTGTGTATTTGCTATTAACAAAGAAAAAGGTTTGTGTCTTTGACATTTCAATAAAAATATGAACTTGGCATCACTTTTTATCGACGCTTCATTTTAACGCCGATAATTATACAAGTTAAAAATAAGCGTGGATAATTTAAAATTTGTATGGGTAAGCGTATATACGTTTATGCGAAAACAGGACTATTGTTTAATATTTTCTTTATTTACTAATGAAAAAGCTTACTATTAGGTATCAAAATGATTCTTAAGGTAAATCCAATACAATCCAAAAAGGTTCGAAAGCATCTGGGTTCATCTGGTAGCTTTCCAAGATCAGTTTTTTCTAGTTCCAAAGCAGCTGTCAAATAGTTTGTGTCTACGGCATTGTCATGGCAAAAATTCGTGGCTATTTTTCGTGGCTAACCGAGCCCACTTTAAAATGTACATTTCCAGAACAAATATTAAAAGTGCTGCCAACTATATTAGTTTTTGCTCGAATAACGCGGTCTTAAAGATTTTTAGCAATTTTTTGCGATTTTTTTCTGGGGAAAAAGTTTCACTAATTTTTTTTTGTTTTGTTTTATTGTATTTCAGGATTTTCAACTTTTATTTTTTGATTTTTTATGTTTTAATTACTTGTTTATCTGTAATAAAACTGTTTTTAACTAAAAGTTGGTCAAATTTGTTTTTTTGATTCATATTAATAATGCAAATTTCCCGGGAAATAAATTATTTTTCCCCCGTTTTCCGGGAAATTTAAAAGTCCGGGAATTCCCAAACAGTAGTTACGACACATTGCACTTGGGCTGAATTTTCAATTTTGGCGGCAAAAAGTCAATTTTTCAAGTATAGATTTTTAAAAATTTTTTGATTGTGTTCAATTCCAAATATATTGGTAAGAAAAAATTAAAAAAAGTGATGATAGTTGGCAACACTGTCTATGTGTAAACAGCTGCTAATGTATACAGTTTTTATAACAAGTGTTGCAAGTTGTGAAGCAACCAAATTTTAATAAATCTATAAATATTTTTTTTAAATATATTTTGGCTAAAAAAAATGTTGTGAATATGAATTTTAATACTCAAGGTGAGTATTTTTACGAATTCTTAACATATTTGGAAAAAAAAATTATTTCGTAGTTATTTTGGAGTTTTTTTAGGGGTAATTTTTTGTGAAATTGTGAATAGTTATATCGTCTTTCGTGGAGTATAACTTAAAATGTTAACAATTGTTAAAACATTTTTATACATGTAAATCTTCGTAGAAAGCTCAGGTTTTATTGTATATTAGGTTAGGTTAGGTTAAGAGGTTGACGTAATGTCCACAAGACCAGTTCCTGATCCAAAGTGATACCTCGAAAAGGGGGGGGGGGGGGGGTTGGTTTTTGTTGTTGGCTGCTTTACATATTAATCATAATTCACTACTGCCTTCCTGTCAAATGATGATTTATGTCTCCTCATATGTCTCATCGAGTTTACTTAGCCTAATATATTTAAGCATCTTCCATGGGTTGACATCTCTAAGTTCCTCCAGTTCCTGAAAGAAATAAAAGCCAAAAGAATTAAAACGAGTGCGAGATAGTGCAGGGCACTGACAAAGATAATGGAATGAATCTTCCACTATCTCTTCGTCCCCACACCATCTGCACAAGTCATCTCTTATCAATTTTAACTTTTTCAAATAAGCTTGAAAAGCCAGTATGGCCTGTAATTAAACCTACATACTTCCTGAGGTCTGATTTTTCCATATAAAGTAGTGTTTTCTGGATACTTTTTCCACCGCGAGTCCACAAGGCCTTCGTTTGGATACAGTCCTGGCTGCTTTTCCATTTCAAATCTTCCTGTCGTTCAAATGTTCTCCGTATTTCGAAATAAATCGCATCCAGGCCCGAATGCACGTCGGTCGTGATTGAACTTAATGGTAAAACTGCTGCCATACGAGCTAACTCGTCAGCTTTCTCGTTTCCTGGAATATTCTGATGACCTGGAACCCAGCACAGTCTTAAATAGTGTTGTTCGATGAGAACCATAAGCTCTTGGCGACAACGGCTGACAACCTTTGATCGAATATTCCTGTTATATAGTGCCTTTAAAGCCGCCTGACTATCAATGTAAAAAGTGATCTCACTAGAGTAGATCGGCCTCATTAAAATAAGCCTAGCTGCCTCTGACACTGCATGCAGTTCCGCCTGAAAAATATTACAGCTGTCCTGTATCCTTGAACTGTGTTTAATTCCCAGTTTCTCACAGTAGACACCGCTACCTGTTCCCTGTGGCATCTTTGATCCATCCGTGTAGACTGCAATGTGCTGTTCCCCAACAGGTGGATTTTCCCAGAATACTCTAGATGGTATTTCAATTGTTATACCTGCATCCCACACGATATGTGGAGTCATATAATCAGTCACACAGTCATCATATCGATGGTCTCGTATGAGTTTTGTGTGTCCATAGTCTCGAACTTTCAGCGCGCAGTTTTGACTTAGTCTCAGCTGTGTCCTAAGTGCGTATCCCTGGAGGTAAAGATCCAAAGATGGCAAGTCCAGAATCCTACTTAGACCATGTGTGGATGTTGTCCTTCGCGCTCCAGTGATACTTAAGGCGGCCACTCTATTAACCCTGTTCAGGTACGTGGCGTGCGTGCTCTTTCCTACAATAGGCCACCACACTACTGCACCATGTGCCAGTGTTGGTCTAACAATTGCCGTGAATATCCAGTGTATAAGTCTTGGTTTAAGACCCCATGTGTTTCCAATAACTCTCTGACAAGTATACTATACATGGCTGCATTTATTGTATATTACGCGTGAGTGTGAGTGATTTTCATTTCAATCACGTGATTGTGAGTAAGCGTGAGATGAAAAAAATCTGAGTGAATGATTAGTGAGTGAGTCATTTATTTTTTGCGTGAGTTTGCGTGATTAGATTTTTTGGTTTGCCCAATTTTTTTTTTTAATTTTGCTTTTGGTAAGAAAATTTTATTGCGTGAGTAGATTTTGCGTGACTCACGCGTGAGCATAATTGAATCTGGCGTGAGCGTGAGTAAGTTTTTTATTACTCACGTGATCGTGAGTGAGCGTGAGTAAAAGAAAAATTGCGTGAGTGATTCGATTATTTGTTGCGTGAGCGTGAGTGTGAGTAAGCTTAGTGGTAAGCTACAAAAATATTTTACAGTGTTTCTTTCATTCAAAAAACTTTTTATTCTCAAACAAAAAAAAAAAAAAATTACACATTAAAAAAAATTATGCACTCAAAAAAATTGTACACTCAAAAAATTTTTTTTATATTATTAAAAAGTGTAATTTCCTCAAAATAATAATATTTTTAATAAATTACTATCACTAAAAAAGTGTTTTCTACTTGATTATGTTTTTCAACAATTGAGTACAAATTTTTTACAATTATTCGGTATTTGGCCACATTCGTCCAAAAATGTGACCGAAGCCGAATAATGTCCGAATCATTGACTACGCCGATGACATATGTCTGATGGCCCATCGCTTTCAGGATATTGAAGCAAAACTTAGGTGTCTCTCCGAAAATGCTAAAAAAGTTGGATTGAGAATCAACATTAGGAAGACTAAGCTTATGCGAATAGGAACAGATGTAACAACTCCATTGGTGGTAAATGGTGTTACTATTGAAGACGTAGATTCTTTTTGTTATCTTGGTAGTAAGATAACCAAAGATGGAGGGTCTCAAGCCGATATTGCTGATCGTATCAATAAAGCACGCAGCTCTTTTTTATCGCTTTACAAAATTTGGCGTAGAAACAATATCTCGCGAAAAACTAAACTACGCATTTTCAACTGCAGTGTTAAGTCTGTGTTATTGTATGGCTGTTCTACCTGGAGCTTAACAAAAGAATCCATTCGTAAAATCCAAACATTTATAAACAAATGCTTAAGGCAAATTCTTAACATCTTTTGGCCTAATTGGATTACAAATGAAGCACTGCTGCAGATGGCGAACTCTAAGCCGGTAGAAATCGAAATTCGCAAACGCAAATGGACGTGGGTAGGTCATATATTGCGAAGACCACAATCAGAAATAGCAAGAATAGCCTTAGATTGGAACCCACAAGGACAGCGCAGACCTGGTAGACCCCGAAACACCTGGGTGCGCTACCTGAAACAGGAATGTGAACTTGCTCGAGTTTCATGGAATCAAGCTAAGGCGATTGCCAGAGATAGACAAAGATGGAGAGAATTTGTTGACGCCCTATGTTCACTTTGAACTTTTATTTAAGTATTAATTAAAAATCGATTTGTATTTCTATTTCTATTAATATTTAATTAAATAAAGGACATATATATATATTAGAGTTAATTTTGAAAATTTGATCTGCGGATATCATAATTTTTTTAAAGGATTTAGGGGAGCTAAAAAGAATGCCGGTATTTTTTTGGAAAAATTTTCACTCCTTGGGGTGGTTCAAAGCATTTAAAATCGCGGATTTTGAGCTGATTTTTCTGCAGAGAAAAAACGGCTGAATATATTGCAAATCTGATTTCACCAGTCGATTCTACAGCAAAAAATAATACAATGGTCGTTTTTCAAACTCTTAAAAAAAGTTCAAAAAAACCACCAAAGAGGGCGGAAATATAAGGTTTTTCCATTTTGTTTTAAAATTTATTTTTTAAATATGCACAATTAAAGGGCATTTTCAGCTTAACAAAATGGTACCAAATTTGCCGTTCTATCACAACCCGTTAAAAAGTTATAGCTCTCAAAAATGGGCAAAAACACGTTTTTTGAGAACTTTGACCTCAATTTTTTCGAAAACATGACGTGATAGAAAAATTTTAAAACTAGATTCAGAATCAGCATCGAAATGTTAATCTAATACCCTGTTCTCACGAGCATCTAAAAACGGTTTTAAACGACATTTGTTTTAATTAGAAAAAAAGTGTTCACACGTAATTTCACTCGTTTTATTTTGGTTTTTATGTTTTTATTTTGACATTTGTATTATCAGTTGATAAACATGTACACATTTCAACAACAAATGAAATTAAAATATTAAAATTATATTCACTAATTTTACATATAACTGTTTATAATGTTCAAGAATTGTTTAAAGATAAAAATAGCACGATTTTTTTTGTATTATTTACATTGTAGTAATAAACAATGTTGCCAATATTAATAAAATGCTTTAAAAACGCTGAACATTCAAAAATACTCAATTCAACCCCTAGAATTCCGCTTGTTTTAAATCGTTTTAATTTTAAAACGACCTAAAAACATTTTTATTTTGACATATTACAACAAAAAAATGTATGGTAAAACTAGTCATAAAAATGGTTTTTAAGCATAAAACGAAAAATGTTGCTAAAAATGTTTTTTAGCTGTAAGTGAGAACAGGGTATAAAACAAGTTTTATGATCCCAGAATATCATCCAAAAACATAACAAAAAAATGCTCTCAATAATGCATAAAATGCGTTTTTGTGAACTTTGACCTCAATTATTTCAAAAACCTGATGTTACGGAACATTTTGGAAACCAGATTTGGAATCAGCATTGAGATGAAAATCGAAAACGAGTGTCCAGACCGCTGACCCATCCAAAAAATTTTCAAATTTCGGTCAGTGTTTTATAATTTTACCATTAGATAAAAAACTTTGAAGCCTTATAACTTTTTAATGGGTTGTGATAGAAAGGTGCTTTTTGTACCAATTTTCTTAGCAAAAACTGCCTCTTCATCGTGCATTATTAAAAACATAATTTAATTTTTTTTTTTTTTAAAATGGATTTTTCCGCCCCCTGCTGTGGGTTATTGGAACTTTTTTTAAGAGTTAAAAAAACTGCTATTGTATTAAATTTTGCTGTAGAATCGACTGGTGAAATCAGATTTGCAATATATTCAGCCGTTTTTTCTCTGCAGAAAAATCAGCTCAAAATCCACGATTTCAAATGCTTTGAACCACCCCAAGGAGTGAAAATTTTTCCAAAAAAATACCGGCATTCTTTTTAGCTCCCCTAAATCCTTTAAAAAAATGATGATATCTGATAAACAGATAAAGTGACATAGTCACCAAACGAACTCTAATATATATATATAGTACTTTTTTGCCTACCGAATATTCGGTCAGACACTTCAAATTATAAAGGAAGATTTTAATTAATTAATTTTTTCGAAAATCCCCGTTATGGGCAGGCCACTAGAAAAAGGGGGCGTGGACCGCCCATTTTTTCTCAAACCGAATATTTAGACAGTAGAACCCTGCATACCAAATTTTGTGAGGCTAGCTTGTCGGGAAATAGTTTTTGCCGCGATTTGGGGTTTTTCGGCCATAGTGCATTGTTGCAAAACCTTGTCAACCATTTCATATGATTTTCGTTACGATTTCGGTTCCGAAATCGGAAGATTTTGACGACGAGTCGTTGCATATTAGTTTCGAAATCGGAACATATGGTTTACTGGGTTATTATATTATTTTTATAATAATAAAACGGAGATTTCGGTTGTCGAATTGTAACCACAAAAAATTAATATAAACAGATTATATGTGTAATAGAAGAAAAAAGCTAAATAGATTGCATTGTAATTGAATTTTGAACAAATCTGGCTTTGAAGTGCTGTTTCATTCAATACAACTACAACAAATTAGAAAAATAAAACAATAACAACAAGAAACAACTTTAGAGTAAATAGAAACATTCAAGAGATAATAAAATCAGGGGTTGCCTGCTGAATTGTATGTATGTATATATATTTCAAACTCAACCGCAGCACAGCTGGATACATATAGAATCTTAAATAGTGCAACGAAGCGGCAAATAAGTGATGCTATCTGTGATGACAGCAGCTAAAGATAAGGAACAAAAAATGTATCTTTTGTATATATGTGTGTGTATTTCTATAGCAGGGCTGATAAAGTCAGTACAATTGCACTTTTTTCAGTACAATTCGGAGGCCAAAAGTACAGCAGTACTCCACTGACTGATTTAGTACAATTTAAAAATTTTCCCAATCACAAATTTTATTTCTACTCTTTTTATGTGGCAACCAGGTTTGACACAATTGTTGAGCATAAAATCGTCAAAAAACTACAATTTTTGTAGAAAAATTTTTAAAATCAGCACCATATTTTCAAAAATCAACAAAATATTTTTTTATTGTTTTTTCTGTTAGTACAGATTGAGTACGGGCTCTAAATCTATTTTTTATACCCTACACCCTACGCCACTTTGTGTATATTGAGTTTGTGCTGATGTTTGTAACTACTCGTAATATTGTTCCTAGGTCCACTTTTTAGTATACCAACCGACTCAGAATCAGTTTTAGAGTCGATTTAGCGATGCCCGTCTGTCTGTCCATGCCAAAGGTGTAAGCACGATACAGGTCGCAATTTTCGATTAATTTTCCTGAAATTTGAAACTTAAGCTTCTTTTGGCCAAAGCATAAAACCTATTAAAACCGAAAAACATCGGTCTATGTTTAAACCTAGCCCCCATGTAAACGTCCCCTTTAAATTTGACTAAAATGACTCTAATAACCGTGTTATAATTAGGGTTGCCATTTGCATTTTGAGAAAAAGAGGACGTCAACCTCAAAAAAGGAGGACATTTGACCCAAAAAAGAGGACAATTTTTTTGTAATATTAAATTAATTTAAAACAAGTCAACAAAGCAATACAATATTTAAAAACAAATAATTTTTATTAAGAAAACAATTTTTTTCCACTAAAAAAATATATTTCCAAATATATTTCAATATTTTGGAAATATCTATTCAATTATATTTTAGAAAACTGTTTGTGTGTTTTTTTCTTGTGTTTTTTGTTATTTTTGTTGTATTTCATTACATTTGTTATAGTTTTAAAGCACTCCAAATAGAAGTACTCCGCACTTTTTTTGCTGGGTATCTCCAAAATTCATAAAAATAGAAAATATTTTATTAAAATTTTGATTGTAGGTGTAAAACGCTTTCTTTATAAAACATAATCAAGACCGACTTAAATTGGACATTGGTCCCATTTTTTAAATTTTTGGACATAAGCCCCATATAAAAATTCAGTTAAATCGGTATATTGGCAACAAATTGTAGCACATTTTGTTAAAAATTTAGTTTGTGTGTGTTTTCTACGTTTATTTAAGATCTAACTAAAGATAGATCGAATCGTTCCATGTGTGGATTTCGGAGCCATTTTCCGGGAAACGCTGTTTCTTGTTCAATAAAAAAATTTTAAAACTTTTTTAGTACAATGAGGGTCAAAAAAGTACGCTTTTATAGTCAAGTCAGTACAATCTTGAAAATGTTATTTATCATCCCTTTTCTATAGTATGCTTGTGTTGTGTATTTTTTTTTGTTCCTTTATTATAAGAAGTGTTTTTTATCCCAATGAGCGCTTTACAGTGGGACAGACAAAAAATCAATGGATATACATTTTAGTGGTCCAAAAAACCTAGTTGTTGTATACCTACATAAAAAAATATGTTCTGTTCAAAAACTATTACAAAACTTGTATTTTTAAGTTGCTTAACTCCGCTAAAGTTTATTTCTTTATTAAAAAATCCAAAATATTTAATAATGGAATTATATATTTTTTTTTTGGACGGTTGCACATCAAATCTATTAAATAGTAAATTGCGATTCCGAAATCCAAATTAGATTTAGAATCGCTGTTTTTGCGGATTTTTGCGATACTTGAAAAACATTTTTTTGCCACAGATCATGGAATAAAATACAAAATTGAATGTAACAAAGACGTGATGGCGACATTTTTAAGTTTTTAAATTTTTGTTTTGACACATATCTTTTTATTTTTTTTTATGCAACTTTGACACAAAATATTTTACTTTCCCACTGCGCGTATAAATACTTTGCATGAATATGACTTTAGGGAATATTATCACATGTTCAGTGGCGTTTTTTTTTTTTTCAAATAAATAAATTATTATTAACTTAATTTTAGCGAAAAATAAAAAAAAAATACAATTTTGCGTTCATTTGCTACCCAGCAAAAACTGGGTAATGTGTTGTGAAAAGTAATGTCTGCCAATTACATTACTTATAACAACTACTCATTACCCACTGCATTACCTTAGTCCAAAAAGCAACTAGTGGCTTATATTGTAATACTAGTTGAAAAGCCTGCCCCTGCCAGGCGGGACACCAAGTCTATATTTACTCAATTTAGATTATAGCTGATATATTTTATGCTGGAATTTATTAATTTTCTTAAACTCAATTTTCTGCTTTTTAACTCATCAGTGTGCTAAAAAATGCTTTGTATAGACAAAATAATCTACACACAAACAAGAAGATTATTTATACAGATTGAAATTAATTCACAACACCTTTTTTCTTTTGTCTCTCAGTGTTGATCTTCCCCATTGTCCGTTAAGTAGGGTCTTCAAAATATATAAAAACATAATTTTGAAACTCCCCTTTTTCCTCTTAAATCCAAATTTTTAATCTGACAGCTTTAGTATATGCTCCATCGTCAGTACCATATGCGTTTCAATTTTAAGCTCCTTATATGCCATTTACATATACCTCGAAATCCAGAAAAAATGGGATTTCAATGAAACTCCAAGTAAATTTTTTGGATTTCAAATGTCAAATCCCATACAAAAAAAACTTGGATTTTAGGAAAATCGTAAAATCGCAATTCAAAATCCAAAAAAAATTCTAATACTTAATTCTACAACTATGGTTTTTCCCCAAATAATCATCCTTGATGCTTTTTGCAACGCTGCACACGATTTTTTTTATCAGCTGTTGTGGTTTTTTATAAAGTAAAAAATCAATTAAAATTTATTTTTTAAAAACTATTAAAAGATTAATAACAACAATGTTTAACAATGTTTCATTTAAAATTTACCATTGCAAATGGTAAACGCACAATTTAGTTGACCAATTTGGTATTCCTAACAAAGAAAAACACTCAATGGTGGCCAGTGACGGTCCGTGAAGTTGTCACTGGGTGTTCTCTACTTCTTTAAAATATCAAAATTATGTATATAATATATGTTTTTCTGTACGTAACACATTCCCGTGATAGACAAAGTCTAAATTTTATTATTTTTAATTGACATGCAGCCAAAATTCCATTTATTTGCAAAATAATGCTTTTTGTTAATTGTCGATGTGGTGAGGCAACAAAATGACCACAAAATAGAATTTGGGCTGCATCTCACTCAAAAATATACAAAACTAATAAGATCGGATCATTATATATCTCGGGAACACGTTAGGTCCAGGAAAACATGAATTTTATACGTTAATTTGCAATTTTTAAAAATTAGAGAACAACTTCACGGACCGTCACTGATGGTGGCGGCCCCAAACTTGGCAAAAATGTTAATTTTCTTGCATTTAAAGAAGCAGCTCTACATAAAAACACATTTTTTGATATTGTGGTCCCAACATACACTAGTGGGATTGAAAGTATTGGCTCCGTCAAAGAAAAATCATTGTTTTTAGAAATATTTATAAAATTGGGTAATTTTCCCACTAACAACCCTGTACACAAATCAAAAGAAAATACAGAGTCAGTACAAACAAAATCCCGCTAAATGTCAAAAAAGCATATGTAAACGGTATAGATTTTAATTGGATTTGAAATCCAAATTTATATTGATTTCGGGGTATATGTAAATAGCATATTAGGTCAATAGGGGCTTTAAAATTAGCTAAAATGTTGGAAAACAAATTTTTGCCACACTCCTTTTTCTTTTCAATTTTCCGTACACAGTCCAAACATTTTAAATCCAATTTCTTCAGAATATGGTCCATCGTTAAGACTATATTAAGCTTCTCGAGTCCATTTGAAGCTTCTCAAGTGTTCAGTGAGCTTTCAAAAAGGTAATATGTAAAAAACTGAACCACTTTTTCCTCTTAATTCTTCCCCCACTGGCCAAAAATAAAAATCCGGCTACGTTAAGATCTGACTCAGATATTTTACTATATGTATGCCAATTTCAGCTTTTTAGGTCATCAGTGGGCTATAAAAGGGTCTGGATAGACAAAAAATGTTTAGATAAGGTAATATGAAATAAAATTTAACACACCCCTTTGTCCAACATCACTCTGCTCTTTAACCTGATATCAAAAATCTCGGACTGTGCTGAAGGTCCGCACTATATTTATTCCACTTTTCATTTTTATAGATCAGGAGGTCTTTAAAATTTGTTAAAATGTAGAAACACATTCCAAAAATTTTATCTCTGACTACTTTAGGATATGTTCCAGTGTCAGGACAATATGCTTGCCAATTTTCGGCTGCGTTGGTCAGTAGGGCTTTAAAGTTAGTTAAAATAAAAAAAAACGCACAATTTTTCCTTGCCCCTTTTTCCTCTCAATTCTCCGTCCACGCTCCAAAAATCCTAAATCCAAGTACTGTAGAATATGCTTCATAGTTAGAACTGTATGCTAGGGAACTTTCAGCTTCCTAATTCATTGGGGCGGGGCTTAAAATAAAGACTCTGAAATGTTTAAAAAAATAATTTTGTCAAGTCCCCTTTTTCTCATAATTAGCCGCCCACCGGAAAAAAATCCGAAAAAAATCGAGGGTGCTGTGGCTTAGTGGTTAGCGCGTTGGACTACTAGCCAGCAAGCCTGGGTTCGATTCTCAGCTCAGGCAGAACAACATTTTTTTCAGATATTTATTAGTTTCTATTTATAACTAATATCTATCGCAGCACCCTCCTTCGTTGATAAATAGCACTAAAAACGTCAACGAAGTAAAATAATAAAATAATGGCTATAAACACAGCTTCAAAAATAATTCGCCAGATCAATAACAGATGGCGAGGCAACAACTGTACTCAAAATTATCAACACGCGCAATTACAGTGTTGCCATACTGAAGCCCTTCTATCTTTCAAATCTTTCATCTCTCTTCTATCCCCTTTCCGAAAGAAGCATCACGGTTACATTGGTAATTGATAGGCAGCATTGCCTGAGTGTTGCTTCTTTTAAAAAAAAAAAAAAAAAAAAAAAAAATAGATGGAAATAAATTTACCACGCCCCTTTCCCTTTCTTATTCCCACCACATTCATATTAGTTAAAATATTAAAAATCACAATTCTGCCACGCCCCTTTTATATCTTAATTCTCCGTCCACAGTCGAGAAATTTTAAATCCGATAACTTCAGGATATACTACATCGCACATTGGGGCATCTTTATGGGGGCCCTTGGCAAAAAGTCAAAAACTGAAACCGCGAATTTTGAAAAACGTGTAGCACCAATGGAAAGACAACAAAATTCTGCATATAACCTCATACTTATTTTTTATTTTTAGCTTGGGCCCTTCCTATGGAAAGGGTTCAAAGTCAAGCAAAAATATGTTAAATTAATAAATTAAAATAATTTTAATTTGAAAGCAATGTTTGGTGCACTTAAAGATACATAAAACGTCCACACTGCGAAATTTTTTGAATGCCTCATGATTAAGAATTATGTTAAGAAAATTTTTGGGCCGTTAAAGCTATAAACACATGCAAAATAGTTATACTTTTAGGGGATTTTCAAATAGGCTATTGAGAAAATAAAAATTAATAAAATTCATATTTTCAAAGGAATAAAAGTATACTGCGAATTGCACTGAATTGATACTACTCATATGTTGAATATAAAGCGACATGTATACAACAAGATTCCAAGTAAAACAGTTGCATCAATTTGCCTCTAGGCCAATGGTTCTCAAACGGTGGGTCGCGACCCCCTAGGGGGTCGGGGAAGAGTTTCAGGGGGGTAGCGAACAAATTTGTTAAAACCTTAAATTCTGTTAAAACATTAAACACATTTTTTTAATTGTTGTGTTATAAAAATATACAAATACTTTTATTAAAGAAAAATATTTTTCCATCACTTAAGGTCCCTCTGTAATCATTGCGCAGTTGTTAATTTCTCGGGATGCCCAACACTTATTTGTGAAGTGTTTTGGTTGAGTCTGGGATCTGACAGTTCGTTCTGTGTTCCAAAATTTTCTAGTACGTTAGGTTTTTGAGAAAATTAAAGGCAAAGTTCACAAAAAAAAATTTCGGTTGCGTGTGGGATATGACCACTTTTTTCGATTTACTTTTTAATGCTGATTCTAAATCTGGACCCCAATACCGGATCTAGATTCGTGATCGAATAAAATTTCGATCAATACCAAACATTGCTACATAATTTTGAAAAAAGAACTATCATAAAGAGAACTATCATTATCATTTAACATTTCTGATCAGGTTTAAGCAGTGACGGTCCGTGAAGTTGTCACTAGGTGTTCTCTAATTTTTAAAAGCAGCAAATTGAAGTATACAATTCAAGTTTTCCTGGACCTAACGCGTTCCCGAGATAAATAAAGATCCGATATTATTAGTTTTGTGTATTTTTGAATAAGATGCAGCCCAAATTCTATATTGTTGTCATTTTGTTGCCTCACCACATCGACAATTAACAAAAATCATTATTTCGTAAATAAATGGAGCACAACAATGAATTTTGGATGCAATTCAATAAAAAAATAATAAAACTGAGACTTTGTCTATCACGGGAACTTGTTACGTCCATAAAAACATATATTATATACATAATTTTGATATTTTAAATAAGTGGAGAACACACAGTGACAACTTCACGAACCGTCACTGGGTTTAAGGGTGTTTTTCTTTTACTTTGGGGATAAAAAATCGATGAAGATAGTAAAATTCGATATAAAAAGCCGTAGTTCGGGACCTGGTTTCCAAATTTTTGAGAAAATTGAGGTCAAAGTTTACAAAAATTGTGTTTTATTTTAATTTTTTTTACTTGAAATTTTTTGTACGAATTTGGTTTCCAAATTTTTCCATTACTCCAGGTTTTTGAAAAAACTCAGGTCAAAGTTCACGTTAATATTGTTTTGGGGGGGGGGGGGTGGGGGGGGGGGGTTGGGTCGCGAAAAATTTGAAATATTGAAAAGGGGTCGCAAAGCAAAAGTTAGTTAGCTGCTCTAGGCCATGTTATCGCGGTTTTAAAAACACTCTAAAATCGAAAAAAATAAAATATTAAGTGTTTTATAGAATTTAATTCGGAATCTTACCAGAGGCCATAACTGTTATGAGATTTATTGAAAAACTGTTTAAAAATATTTATTGATTAACTGTTTAAAAATATTTTTTCAAATTGAAATTAAAAATAACAATTTGAAATGATTTATATAAATATCTGTTCAAAATAACAGAAATAAAAAACTTTTATTTTTAAACTTTACGTTTTCTGTGTTATTTATCGTATAAACCGGAAGATATCTTTAATGGGTTGAAAAGCCTATAAGAAAGAATGAACTTTTGCCTAAATTTTGAGCTCATCACAGTAAAGATTGATCATCTGGTTTTTGTTTTAGAGCCTTTTCAAAATGCTGCTTTTTCTATTTTTTTCACAGTGTTTTTTTAAAATGCATGTTTGGCCAATAATAGTGCAACAACTTCAAATTTTTTTGATCATATATTTGAGATCATAGTTCAATTCTACTCTAACGCTTTATACCAGATTTTTATTCCACCCAGTGGCTGCTGTGCAGGCTTTCAAAAAAAGCAAAAATCGCGTTTTTTCACATTTTCAACCGCGAATAATTAAAATTCTAGACGTGATGGAAAAATTTGGAGCACAGATTTGGAATTAGCGAGTCAAAATCTTTTAAAATTTTATATGAAACTTCAAACCGGAGCGAAAAACTTTCGATTTGTTGAGCGTTGTTATCAAAACGGTAACTTCGAAATTGATATGAATAAAATTTGTTAATTGGAAATTGAATTTGAAACCCCGCATAAAAATAGTATTTATTTTTTAAGAATATCGAAATAGTAACTTCAGAATTGATAATCGAAAGAGTAAGATCGAAATAAATACGAACAAAATTTTCAAGTTGGACATTTAGTGTGGAACCACTCATATATTCCAATAAAATTTGTGAGTTGTAAATTTAGTGTGGAACCCATTATATAAAATCGCTTAATCCTCCTTTGTTGCTTTTTTTTATACCGAAATTTGTAAGATTCAGAGACCAAATATAACAGTTATATGTGTCTTTTTGTTTTAAACAAATCATGAAACGAATGTTGTCCAAACTAACAAGGGAAGTATCTCAACCCTTATGAACCGATTTGCCTGAAACTTAAAATATATATTAAAGAGACGATTTTAAGGTTGGGGTGTCTCGGCTTATCGGCCATATCGGTGTTTAAAACTTTCGTTGTCCCCTTATGAAACCATGTGGACCTTCTGGAAAATTTTGATAACTTCCGAACTAACAGGAATATCACCTAGGGCAAAAATACGGGTCGACTTAAATTTAATAAAGATTATTTCTTATCCGTATGGATATCGTAGGTATATGTCTTCACATAAGTACCCCCCAAAATTTACACATTTTCCACCATTAGATAGGCATTAAAAAAACCTTTCTTCTCATAGGAAAACATCATATAGTTTCTTAAAAAGAAATGGCTGAAAAATCCAAAAAACGATTTTTTCTCCTTTTTTTGACCCATGTTTTGAACCCCTAAATCCCCGATATGGCCGATAAGCCGAGAACTAAAAATCTGGACGTGATGGGAAAATTTGGAGAACAGATTTGGAATCAGGAGATCAAAGTCTACTAAAATTGATCATCAGAATTCAAACCGGAAAATGAGTGTTGAGCGGTGTAATCTTTAAAACTAATAAGTAAGAGGGATTTATATATGAGTGGTTTCACACTAAATTTCAACTCACGTATTTTAATCGTATCCATTTTTAATTTATTTTTTTACTAGTCGAATAGCCTGTCCCTGCCAGGCGGAACACCAAATCACTTTTCTCAATAGTTCTAATATTTTACCAAACTTTATAAAAAATTATGTTTGTGCTTCAAAAATTTAATATTGCTAGATTGAGTTATATTAATATATTCCCCAAACTGGAAAACAATTTAATGAGTATAAAAGGTTTTATTAATAAAATTTTAGAACTAAATTTAGCACGCCCATTTCGTGTCTCTGTCCATAAACCGGATATCAAAAATCCATCGTTTGGATCTGTCTTATATACATGGCAATTTTTATCTTTCTTTTTATCATGAAGGGTTTTAAAATTAGCTAAAATGTTAAGAACACAATTTTTCCACTTAAATTTTTCCTTATAATTCTCCGTACACAGTTTAAATATTAAATCTGACTTCATAAATATGCTTTACAATTTTCAGCTTCCTTAGTCATTAGGGGTTTCAGAAATAGTTTAAATGTTTAAAAACAAAATTTCGCGGTCGTGCGGCACTCCCCCTGACTTAAAAAAATCCGGCTACGTTACAGATTATATATACAAACTGAACAAAATTCACAACGGATTTTTTTTTTGTATTTCCGCCCTTTCACTGGATATCCAGGTCAGAGTTGATCTTTGCCATATAGTCCGTACCATATGCATCCAAATTTTCATCTTTCAAGGTCAGAAGGTGTCTTCAAAATTAGGTAAGATGTAAAAACATAACTTTTCCACGCCCATTTCTTCTCTTAATTCTCCGTCCCTACACAGAGAGAACAGTTTAGTTGTGCCAGCCGAATTTAGAGCCAACTGCATAGTTTAATAACAACAACCGAAATTTGTTTTGAAAATTTAACTTCTGTTGGTCCAAATAAATTTCGGTAATCGCAACCTAAAATTTCAGTTGTTGTAATTAAACCATGCAGTTGGCTCTTAATTCGGCTGGCACAATTAAACTGTTTTTTCTGTGTATTCCAAAATTTTTAAATCTGACTACTTTAGGATAAGTTCCATCGTTAGTACTATACTCGTATTCACGCCTCTTTTCCCTCTCAATTCTCCGTCCACAGTCCAAAAATTTTAAGTCTGACTACTTAAGGATATGCTCCAGTGTCAGGACAATATGCTTGCCAATTTTCGGCTGCGTAGGTCATTAGGGCTTAAAAGTTAGTCAAATAAAAAAAAAAAAAACACAATATTGCCTTGCCCCTTTTTCCTCTCAACTCTCCGTGTACATTCCAAAAATGTTAAATCGGACTACTTTAGAATATACTTCATAGTTAGGACATGTAGTTAGGGATTTTCAGCTTCCGTATTCATTGGGGCGGTGCTTAAAATTACTCTAAAATGTTAAAAAAAATTATTTTGCCAAGTCCCCTTTTTCTCGTAATTCGCCGCCCACAGGACAAAAAATCCGGCTTCGTAAGAATCTGTCCCTGGTCTTTTACTATATACATGCCAATTTTAAGCTTTTAAGTCCATCAATGAGATTCAAAAGGCGCTGGATACACAAAAAATAAGAGAAACACAAAAAAAAATAAAATATATATTCAGAAAATAGATGGAAATTAATTTACCACGCCCTTTGCCTTTCTTATTCTCCACCCATACACTGGATATCAAAAATCCAGGCTCGTGTTGATCTTCCACATGAAACCTTCTATATACATGCCAATTCTGTGCATTTTCCGCTTCCTTTGGGGGCTTCAAAAGAAGTTAAAATGTTAAAAATCCCAATTTTGTCACTCCCCATATCCCTTCAATTCTCCGCTCACAGTCCAAAAATTTAAAATTCGACTGCTTCGGGATATGCTTCATCGATAGGACTATATGCTAGGAAATTTTCAGCTTCCTTAGTCATTGGAGGACTTTAAAATAAGCAAAAATGCCAATTTTCATCTTCATAGGTCTTCAAATTAAATATTAAAAAACACAATTTTGCCACGCCCCATTTTTCTCTTAATTCTCCTTCCACAGTCCAAGACATTTAAATCCGATCACTTTAGGATATGCTTCATTGCTAGAACGTAATGCTATGCAATTTTCCGCTTCCTAAGTCATTTGGGGTCTTCAAAAGAAGTAAAAATTTTAAGAAATCCCAATTTTGCCACGCCACTTTTCCCTCAATTCTCCGCCCACATTGCGAAAATTTTAAATCCGTCTACTTGGGGATATGCACCATCGTTAGGACTTTATTATAGGAAATTTTCAACTTACTAAGTCATTTGGGGGCTTCAAAAGAAGTAAAAATGTTAAAAATATCTAAATTTTGCCACTCCACTTTTCCCCTCAATTCTCCGCCCACATTGCGAAAATTTAAATCCGATTACTTGGGATATGCGGCATCGTTGGGACTATATTCTAGGAAATTTTCAGCTTCCTAAGTCATTTGGGGGCTTTAAATTAAGCAAAAACGTCAAAAAATTTAATTTTGCCCGCCCACTTTCCCGCTTATTTCTCCGCCCACAGGCGAAAAATCGAAAATCTGGTTACGTTAGGATCTGCCCCAGGTGTTTTACTATATGCATGCCAATTTTCAGCTTTGTAGCTAATCAGTGGGCTTCAAAAAGCTCTGGATAGACAAAAAAAGAGGAACACACAAATAGGGAAATTATATATATAGATTTTCTTGGAGGACAAATATTACAATCCTTTTTTGCTTTTTCGTTAACATCCTTTTCGTTTTTGTAAAAAGTCTGCGAAAAGTTATAGATTGAGTATTGAAAAACTCTTAAAAACAGAATTATTAAATATGAATTTTTAATTTGGTTAATTTAATATTTTCTTTTAGCTAGTGTTTAAATTTGTTGAATTTTTTATGGATTTCTGTTTTTTGATTTTATTTTTTGTTAAATATAAATTTGCATTGTTTTCGCAAAATCGAAAAAAATGGTTTTATACACACTTTTTACTCGTTTTTTTTACATTTAATTATTTTACTCAAAAAAATGCACACAATTTTTTTGCATTTTTTTTTTTGCAAAATACTTTAAAACATCGCCAAAATTCAATTCTGTTCAGATTTCTTAAAAAAAAATATTTTCATTAAAAAAAAATTAATTTTGTTAAATAATAAAAGACAGAAATAAACTTTATGGCAAAAATCGCCCAAATCCGGAAAATCTATATACATAAAAGAGTAATGTGACTGACTGACATACCCATTCATCATCGCCCAGCCCAAACCGCTGAAGTTAGAGACTTGAAATTTGGACTGTAGGTTGACCTCCCGGAATAAAGATCCACTAAGGCTGGATTTTTGCCAATGTTGATTCTAAGGGGGTAAAAAGGGTAAAAAACTGTACTTTTGGTACTTTTTATATCTCCCGGTATAATGGTCATAGAGACTTGAAATTTGGACTGTATGTTACCCTCCCGCAGTATACTATAGATCCACTATGGCTGGAGTTTTGCCAATGGTAAGGGGGTAAAAAGGGTAAAAAACTGTACTTTTGGTACTTTTTAAATCTCCTGATATAATGATCATAGAGACTTGAAATTTAATAATAATAGTTTCTTTATTCAATTCTATACACAAGACTAAGAGCCTCTTATTGCAGTATAGAACATTTCATTAGCAAAGGATAATGTTTACAATATTTCTTAAAATTAACAATAAAAAAATAAAATTAAAATTGTATTATTAAAATAATTAAAAATGACAAAATGGCATGATTATAAAGAATCAAAATAATTGAAAAATCAAACTAAAATCAGAGAAAAAAAAAAATAATAATTGAAATAATCAATAAGATGAATAATTTAAATTGTTTAATTGAGAAAAAAAAAAATTATTTGGAAAAATGTATAAAAAGTTCTTTTTTAAAGTTCTGTGCGTCACTTATAATTTGATTGTCCTGCGGGAGTCGATTCCAAAGACGAATTGCATTAATGAAAAATTGCCAAGTTGATATTAAACTGTGGTGTCTGAATAATATAATTTGTTTTCCTCTATTCGATCTACACAAGGTAAGGCGGTTATACAAATGTTGTGGTTGTTGGGTAAAAACGATTTTGTGCATAAATATCAGTACTCTAGTTTTAAGTAGATCTTCAAACTGAATACCATATAATTTAGTCGTGAAAGATGAAATCGAATCAAATCTTTTCACACCATAAACATAACGTATAACACCGTTAAACACTGACTCAAGTTTTTGCTGGCTTCTATAATCACATTTGGCAAATAACTCGCATCCATACATCAGAATAGGCATTAAGTAGGTTTTAGCTAAAAGTGTTCTTATTTTAACAGGTGTGCAATACTGTGTGGACCAGAGTGTTCTCAGCATAGAGTTCGTACGACCACAGGCATAATTAATATGGTTAGACCATGATAAGTTTCTATTAAAAATAATACCAAGATTTTTTGCTGAATTAACTCTTTCTATACGATTATCATTTAGATATAAAGAAGGTATATTGTCGTTGACTGAAGAATTTCTTTTTTCAATAACAAGGTATTTTGATTTTTTAGGGTTGATACTTAAACCATTTGCGGTAGCCCATACATATATGCGTTGCAAATCATCATTTAATGTTACAACACATTGTTCAATCTCAGACAAATTACAACTGGTGTAGATTTGAACATCATCAGCATACAATCTTGCCTTACAGTGATGTAATTGATTGGGAAGATCGTTTGCATAAAGCGAGAATAATAGAGGACCAACGATTGACCCTTGCGGTACACCTCTAATCACAGGTAATAAAGTTGATTTTTTATTACCACTTTCAACATACTGAAGCCTGCCAGTGAGGTATGTTGATATCAACTGTGTAGCGGTTGTAGAGAACTTGAACATGTTACGAAGTTTGAAACAGAGAAGATTATGATCGACTGTATCGAAAGCTTTCGAATGATCTAAGAGTACTAGAAAATTTGTTTTGCGTTTATCTAATTCACATCTTATATCTTCAGCAACGTCTACGAGTGCAGTTATGCAGCTGTGTTTTTTGCGAAATCCTGATTGTTGGTCAGTTAAAAGATTTTGATCTCTTACGAAAATAGTCATCTGGTTATGAATGATTCTCTCAAATAATTTAGACATAAAGGGCAAGATAGCGATTGGTCTAAAATCTGATTTGGTTTTGGGAATTGGTATAATTTTAGATTTTTTCCAGTTAGTCGGATAGCAACTAGTGGTAATTACCGTGTTGAAAATGTGAGTCACGAAAGGCAATATATTTGGAAGAAGAATTTTGAAAAATCTTGGATGAATTCCGTCCACTCCAACAGCATTTGATTTTATTGACATACAGCTAGTTATGATATCGAAATTATCAACACAATCAAAAGAAAAATTGTGATTATTATCACGATTGTATTGGTTATTGTTGTAAAAACTAATATCGGCTTCTACCATAGGAATGTTTACGAATTTTTCATTTATAGCATCTGGATCAACAGGAATAGTCTCATTATTATCGGACTTGCCGATACCGATTTCCCTTATTGTCTTCCATGTTTTTTTTGAACCCAGAGCCGAGGAAAATTTTTCCGCATAAAATCTTATTAGGCCTGTACAGACTTCCTACTAGTAATTTCCTTCCTTCAGATTTAACTTCTATAAATACGTATTCTACCAAATTATCTTCATGATCATCATCCTCAGTATCAGTATTATTAATAACATTGTTTTCATCTTCGTCATTAGAGCTGCATTTAATCTGGTATGATATCCCCTTTCTAATATAAATAGCGACACCACCAGCGTGCCGATCCCTATCAACCCTTATTAAATTATATCCACTAAGTGAAACTGACAAACTTAAGATACTTGAATGAAACCAAGTTTCGGAAACGCATATTATGTCCATATTCGAATTTTCAAAAATGAATCGGAATTCCTCTATTTTTGGTGCCAAACTTTGAGCATTTATATGACATATCTTCAAACCGATCTTTTGTTTAGATAGAATTCTGATCATATTTGCTGCACCGTATTTGGATCTATCCCTTGTATTACCTAAGTTGTGCATTTATATACACAAACAAAAGTATAAAAGTAACGCACAAGTTGAAAAAAGAACTGATAATTTTAATAGAAAAAACAATTATTTTAAAATCATAAATAAAACAAATTAGATATAATATCACAAAATGAATAAAAAAATTAATTAGAAATGTGAAAAATAAATATTTAAATAAAAAAAATAAATTATAGTAGCTGGTATTCATTATTAGATTGATGTCCACCACCAAGAGTGTCATGATCATCTGATACAGGAAATAACAGATTTAAATGACCGATTTCTTCAATCTGAATTATAGATTCATTTGCTGATTTTTTAACATACACCAGTCCACGCATTGAAAACGCACTATGGAGCCTTTTTTCCCTTTTCATTTTAACTGCTGCTCGCAAAATTTGATAATTTTCTTTGGTTAAGCTTTCGTTGACAAAAAACTTATTTTCGGAGTTGAAACCGAGCTGATTAAGACAAAAGAAAAAATCTTTGTTTTGTTTTTTAAAATTCGCTAATGATTTTAAAAAATAATTTTTATCGTATGGAGACCACATTTTAACAATAATTGCAGCATCAGGCGAG
This sequence comes from Pegoplata infirma, assembly GCA_963921195.1. NCBI lineage: Eukaryota > Metazoa > Arthropoda > Insecta > Diptera > Anthomyiidae > Pegoplata > Pegoplata infirma. The sequence goes on from OY992541.1 coordinate 16,448,167, forward strand.
TCTTCTTTGTTTTTATTATTATGGTTTTGTAAACGATATATATTTTTGATTGAAGGCATAGTTGTTTGTATTGTTAAGCATATATTATTAAATATTTCCATTAAGTTTTCCTCTGGTTTAAAAGGAATTTCATTTATTCTAATATCTTTCGCGACTGTAAAATTTTCTTGCCGTTTTAGTTGTGTTTTTAGCTTCTTTATTTCGTCGCCCATACTTATTATTTTTAACTCCACTGTTTCTATTTTTGGTATTTCTCTTTCAAGTTTGTTAATTCTCTCTGACACTTCACAAATATCATTTTTTATTACGTTAAATCTCTTATCAAGTTCGTTTAAGAGATCATTTTTATACTCTGTAAATTTTGTTTGCATCATTTGTTGTATTTGTTCAGTTAATTTTTCAAAGCGTTTGTCCATAATCGTTATAAATTTGAGGGGGGATTCGGTGTCGGTTAATCTCGGTGTTTTTGAAATATTACCAAGTAAAGAGTTTTGTAGAACTTCTCTTGTTCTTTTTGGCGCGGGAGTTTTAACCGATTCCACTGGATAGTTAAAATTTTCGTGTGTGTAATTATTTTCTTCAGTGGTATTTTGCATTGTTGTTTTTATTTTTTTGTTTTTTTTGTTAGTTTTATTCATTGGCTTGTATTTATTATTCTCCGTAGAGTTTTGTGTTTATATTAGGTCTGTTCCACAACGTTACCGCGGGTGCCCGCGGGTACCCAAACCAGCCCGAAAAGCGTTCCCGTACGCAAAAATTGGGTAAATGAGAGAGTTTTTGAGAGAATAAATTAGTTTCTCATTTTACCGAACTTACCCGCACTTTTTTTTCGGGTAAAATGGTAACAGTCAGATGTTGAAAAAACAGCTGATTTTTTTTGTGAAGCTAAATTGGAAATTTAAATAAAATAAAGAACTAAACCAAGGAAATGCGTTATTTCAATACAAAAAAAGATAATTTGTTATTAAAATAAACTTTTACAATTTGTTTTCTTGTTTAAAGTAATTTTTCTTACGAAAATATTTTAGCGTTATTGGTTTGTTTACATTTTCTATTATTTTGGGCTTGAAATGTGGTTTTTAGCGTTCCCGTACTTTTGTGTATTTTTGTGGTATCGTGAGAGGTTTTTTGATTTGCTCTCATTTTACCGAACTTTACCCGGAAAGTTGTGGAACACACTTATTATTGTGGCTATTTTTTAAAGTTTATGTTTTAGGAGTTTTTGTGTTTGCTTCGTGTTTTTTTTTTTTGTATTGTTTTGTATTCTGTGTATTGTTTTGTATTCACTTTTCGTTGTTTGATTTATATATTTTTTAAATGCAACAAAGAAAATAGTTTTATTTATGTTTTTGTATCTTTTTTAACATTTATTTTAATTATTTTTGTTTTAGGTTTGTTTATGTTTTTGTATATACTTTAACATTTATTTTAATTATTTATTTTAAATATTGAATTTAAAGGCACACAGGAGAGAAAAAAAAACACGACCGTTCTCTTCAACGTTCACTTTTTTGGACTGTATGTTCACCTCCCGGAATATAGATCCATTAAGGTTGGATTTTTTCCAGTGTTGATTCTAAGGGGGTCAAAAGAAATGTACTTTTGGTGCTTTTTATATCTCCTGAAATAATGGTCATAGAAACTTGAATTTGGACAGTATGTTCACATCCTAGAATATAAATCCAGTACGGCTGGATTATTGCCAATGTTGATTCTAAGAGGGTAAAAAGGGAAATAATCTGTACTTTTGGTACCTTTTATATTTACTTAAAAAATTGTCACACAGACTTGAAATTGGGACTGTATGTTCACCTCCCGGAATATAGATCCCCTAAGGCTGGGTTTTTGCCAATGATGTTTCTAATAGGGTAGAAAGGGTAAAAATATGTACTTTTGTTACATATTATATTTCCTTAAATAATGGTACTAGAAAATTGAAATTTGCAATGTCGGTTCACCTTCCGGAAAAAAGATTTACTAACGCTCGGGTTTTGCCAGTGTTGATTCTACGAGGGTAAAATGGGTAAAAAAGTACTTTTGGTACTTTTTTTATTTACTGAAATAATGGTATTTCAAACTTAAAATTTAGAATGTAGGATCCTTTAGTGAAGTAAAACATTCTGGAACAAGTACTTTCTGAAAATTCTGTACCGTTTTCAAAAAGTACCTTTTATAAAAAGTACCTTTTATAAAAGGTTCCTTTATAAAAAGTACCTTTTATAAAAAGTACCTTTTATAAAAAGTACCTTTTATAAAAAGTACCTTTTATAAAAAGTACCTTTTATAAAAAGTACCTTTTATAAAAAGTGCCTTTTATAAAAAGTACCTTTTATAAAAAGTACCTTTTATAAAAAGTACCTTTTATAAAAAGTACCTTTTATAAAAAGTACCTTATATAAAAAGTACCTTTTATAAAAAGTACCTTTTATAAAAAGTACCTTTTATAAAAAGTACCTTTTATAAAAAGTACCTTTTATAAAAAGTACCTTTTCTAAAAAGTACCTTTTCTAAAAAGTACCTTTTATAAAAAGTACCTTTTATAAAAAGTACCTTTTATAAAAAGTACCTTTTATAAAAAGTACCTTTTATAAAAAGTACCTTTTATAAAAAGTACCTTTTATAAAAAGTACCCTTTATAAAAAGTACCTTATAAAAAGTACCTTTTATAAAAAGTACCTTTTGTAAAAAGTACCTTTTATAAAAAGTACCTTTTATAAAAAGTACATTTTATAAAAAGTACCTTTTATAAAAAGTACCTTTTATAAAAAGTGCCTTTTATACAAAGTACCTTTTATAAAAAGTACCTTTTATAAAAAGTGCCTTTTATACAACGTACCTTTTATAAAAAGTACCTTTTATAAAATGTACCTTTTATAAAAAGTACCTTTTATAAAAAGTACACTCAAAATAATAACTCTGTTAAATACTCTGTAAAATGACTGTAATCTCAATTCAACAGATATTTGACAGAGTTTTCTGTCAAAATACAGATTTAAAGAAAAAACTTTGTATTTTGTTGTGACAAAAAAACAAAGTTTCTTCTGTAATATTACTTTTAACTTTGTAATCTTAATTTTACAGATGATTAACAGAGATTTCTGCTAAAATACAGATTTAAGCGAAATACTCTGTATTTTTTACAATCAAAAAACTAAGTTTTATCTGTATTTTTTGTATTTTTACTTATTTCTATGTTATCTTAATTTCATAGTTAAAAACAGAGTTTTCTGTAAAAACACCAAAATTTTATCTGTATTTTTTTTTGAGAAAATGTTAAAAAGTAACAAAAAAATCTTTTCTAAAATCTTATAAAAATTTTACAAAATAACATGTTTTTTACTAAACTCTGTAAATTTACAGAGTTTTTTCTGTAAAATTTTGGTTGCATAAAATGCATCTTACAAATATATGTAAATTTACAGAGTTTTTCTTTGCTAAATGGTGTTTTATTTGACCAATATTTTACTGGAAACTCTGTAAATTAACAGTTTTTTTTTGTCAAAATCATTTTACACAGTTTTATAGTGAAATTACCAAGAAATGTTGCTAGCTGGAAAAGTATGGTGTACTCTGTTAAATTAGCAGAGTTTTTCTGTAATTTAACAGAGTTATTATTTTGAGTGTACCTTTTATAAAAAGTACCTTTTATGAAAAGTACCTTTTATAAAAAGAACCTTTCATTAAAAGTACCTTTTATAAAAAGTACCTTTTATTAAAAGTACCGAAAGTACACTTTTTGGTACTTTTTTATTTCTTGAGGTATAAATAAAACAAACTTTTTTGTTTTTTAAATCAAAACAGAAAACTTTTTTGGTTATAAAAAAATACGAAGTATTTTGCTTAGATCTGTATTTTAGCAGAAAACTCTGTTAATTATCTGTAAAATTAAGATTACGAAGTAAATAGTAATATAACAGAGGAAACTTTGTTTTTTTGTCACAACAAAATACAAAGTATTTTCATTAAATTTGTATTATTTGTATATCTGTTCAATTGAGATTACAGTCATTTTACAGGGTATTTTACAGAGTTATTATTTTGAGTGCAGTAATTATTTTTTTCAATTAAAAAAATTTAATTACCATTAAATGGTAATGAAAATTGCTATCAACCAATGGTAATTAAATATCAACCAATGGTAATTAAATTTCAATGGTAATGATTCCTATCTATGATCCAGTTGTTGGATGGCTACTTTTGCTTTGGTGTTGGTAGCAACTTTATTTGCGTTCTTCTCGGCGTTATTCACACTAGAACACTTTAAACAATTTTTTTTTCTTAAAACTAAGAACAAATAAAACAAGTAAAAGTGTTAAATTCGGCTGTGCCGAATCTTTTATACCCTCCAACACGTTTAAAATTAAAAAAAAATCGCAGGGGCGTCTTTTTTTTTGGTGGGGGGTCGGCGGGGTTGGTGGGGAGACCTGTACCCCCGCTACATATGTTAACATATTATTTGTTTATGATATTTACGCTTAAATAATAAATTTTTATCGTTATTTTTAATTAATGTCTATAACAATGACCCCAAAGGGGGACGGCCTGAAAAAAAAACCGGATTTTCTAACCCCCTTGGTCCAAGCGCAGGTCTATGAACATAATATGGCATACAAATGTTACATTTGTTGAGCAAAAATTAAAAAAAACTCGTATAAATATCGTATTTTTCAGGGGTCGTTTTAGTTCTTCAAGGGGGAACTTTTTCCCCCTGGTCCGATTTTGCCCATCTTCGAACTTAACCTTACCCGTAACATACGAGATATTCTTTCCCAATTTCAGGGGCCTAGCTCTTTTGGTTTGGACTGCATCGTTATTTCTACAGACGGACGGACGCACAGTGGGCCAAAGTACCATTCTGGTGTTTAAAAAATTATATCTCCTAAACTATTTGTCTGATCAATAAAAGTTCAATTGAGAAAACATAGTAGAGGATGTAGGCTTTCAGAATATCATAACTTGAAACACCCTGTTTCACAACAGGGTTACCCAAAAGAGTGCCAAAGTGCAATGCCATATCGTCATATATAAAATCGTGTGTGCAACTGTTACTATGAGATCTATCCAACTAAAAATTACACCATAGATATGGTTCAAGCTTTTATGAGTTTTTATTTGCATTTGCTACCGGTAGATAGCGCTGGTATTAAGCTTTTAAACAAATTCTAAAATTAAGTACGATTGGACAGCAGTTCAGATTATATGTATGTTACGTCAAAAAAAATATATTTTTGAATGGACCAGATAGGTGGCGCTGGGGTGGATTTATTTGAAATATTAATGCATAAGATGCAAATTTATTCAAACTCAGAACCTAACATTAACTTAAAAAATAAAACCAAAACAATATGTATTTTTTCAACCAATCTTAAAAAAATGGTTTTTTGGCTTTTTTTAATTGCTGAACAGAAAATTTTAGGAATAGATATTAGGATATTTGAAGGTATGGACAAGAATGATGTTCTCTTTGCAATTAAATCGTAGTAGAATAAATATTATCGTAGTAAAATATATATTTGTTTAATAATTACACCGCTCTACAAATCTGAGGTTTGTCGCTGCGTTTTGGATGAAACCAATAAAAGTTGATAGGGTTTGGTGCTTCGATTCCAAAACGATCACTCAAATTTTTCTATCACGTCACAATTTTGAGAAAATCGCGGTTAAAGAGTCAAAAAATTCCCATTTTGACAATTTTTGAACGCCTATAAAATGAGATCCTGACATGCAAATGACTTGGTATCAAGCTCATTCGAAAATGTGTAATTTTCTCTTTCAGACAAGACCAAATCTTTTCAGAATTTAATTTTCTAAAATGGTATAGAAATCATTAGCCTCAAGTGCTTTAAATCTAAAATTTACGTATGAATTTGTATGGAAGTTTGTTAAAAAACACTATAAATAAATTAAATATTGAAAAAAATGCTAGGTTTTTTGCTAATGATTTTTTTATTATTTTATAAAACTAAATTTTTAGAACATTTTATCTTATCTTTAAGAGAAAATTACAGGCTTTCGAATGAGCTTAATACCAAGTCATTTGCATGTCAGGATATTATTTTATAAGCTTTTAAAAAGGGTCAAAAATGCCCTTTTCCGGCACTTCAACCGCGATTTACTCAAAATCCTGACGTGATAGACAAATTTGGGCTCCGGATTTGGAATCAGCGCAACAGACACTATCCTCATTACTTACCAGAATCCAATACGCATTTTCGTGTTGAGCTGTGTTATTGTTGAAAAAGCGCTGGTACTTTAACTAAAACAAAATTTTCTTTGAATTAAATCAGAGAAGGGCTAATATAATTTATTATAGTTCTAAAAACCTATATTTACACTAGTAGAAACTCTCATTATTTTCAGTCATTCATGTTTATTTTTCTTTCGTGTTTATTTATTTTTGGGTTTTAAATTTTTTCAAACTGTTTAGTAATTCAATATTTTCAAACTTAGTACCGTAACATGTTATTTTTAGGGGCTTTTAATTATTAATTTGTTTGTTCCTTTTAAAGAATCAAAAAAAAATACGAAAGTACCAAAAAAAGTACAAAAGTACCAAAAAAAGTACAAAAAAGTACCAGAAATAAAAACCAAAAAAGAAACCAAAAAATACCCTTCCAACGGTGTCTCATATGTATGAGTAGGATCATTCAAAAGTACCAAAATATTTAAAAAGCATGTACAATTACAACAACTTGACATCGGCATATTTTATAAAAAAAATTGTGTAAACCGCACGGGCAGAATAGGGCAGCCAATTTTTTATCTGTGGGTACTTTATTAGTTGTAGTTTAAAATAAAATTAGTCTTGAGGGTGACATTTGCTGAGCACTTTTCTAATCTCTTTGAATATTTAAAGATATGTGCTTAAATGAGGTTTATCCAACTTAACTGCAGGGGCGACCCCTCAGAGGTAGGTAACATCAATGAATGGTTTTTTTTACAAACTTGGGTCGTCCCTTCATCAAAAAAAATTTATAAGTTAAACCTACCGGTAATACAATTAATATAACGTGACAAAAAATTTGCATCTTCAAAAAGGTGCGTTTTCAATTTTTTTTTATTTCCAATGTTTGAAGCCCTGTATCTTTCTTAATAGTGTACCAATCCTAGAACTATTAATGGATTTATATGCAGCCACTATCTAAGATTAATCGTGTTATGTTCAGTTTTTAATGTGAAATAGTTAATTTCTTTTTAATTAATTTGGACGCTAGATTGGTGATTTATCCCACTGTGGGACGGACGGACGGACATCGCTAGAATGTCTTAGATTCTATCATGGATCAATATTATATATACTTTGTGGGGTCCCCGATCGATATTTCGATGTGTTACACACGGAATGACAAAGTGAGTATACCCCCATACTGTGGTTGGAGGGTATAAAAAAACAATTTTTTTAACGAAAATACTAACTCTTTTTGGTAAAAAAAAAAACTAGCAAAAAAATAGTATAGTAAAAATAACAAAAAAAATTTGTATTTTACCAATAGTAAATTGCCAAAAAGTTCTCTAAAAATTCAATTTTTACAATTTTTTTGCCAAAGTTTAGTTGACGTAAATAACACACCGTTTACTAATATTTTGATTAAATTTTTATTTAAGTGTACATCAAATTTTAAATGATATAAAAAAATATTATAAGTTTGTAACAAATAATTTGGATAAAAATTAATATTCTGCAGTAAAGAAAAAATAGAAAAATCGTTTTTTGATATATTTTTTTTAAGATTTAATGAAATTATGTCCGATTTATTTAATTGTTGAAGTATATTTGTTATAATTTATCCTATTGTTAAGCATATTGCGCTGTTTTTGTTCTTATTTGTATATTTTTTTAGCTTTTTCGTTTGTTAAACTTTCCCTGGTGATGTAATTATTACGTTTTTTTTTTTTAATTTCGACCCGTTACATAATGTTTTTTTGTTTACAGAATCTATTCATTTTTCGTTGCTGCTTTATTTCTTTGATGTTCTTTGAAGTTCAATGTCTCAATATTTTACGTTATTGTTGGGTTAAGGGTTCTCAAAAGTGGTGCTGCTGCTATTTGAAGTTGACGATCAGTGCTGTAAATTTCAACCGTTTCATTTTATTTAACACGCGGTGACACGTGCCAACGAGTGTAGTACATTGTGTTTTAATACATAAAAGTGACAATTTATATGTAAATGATTAATGATATAAAACACATGTAGTAGATGCCACCCACATCAATTATGTATGTATGTGGCCAAATGAATTAACAATTTTTTTCATAGCGATAGAGGGTATATTTAAGTTTGTAATTCCGTTTATAACACCTTGAAATATTGGTCTAGGACTTTATGATCCTCGATCGATTTTAAGTCGATCTAGCGATGTCCGTCCGTTTTTCTGTCTGACTGTCAGTTGAAAACACACTAACTTTCGAAAGACAAATCTGAGGCCTGAACTTTGGCATATATTTTTGTAATTTACCTGGTTAGGTTGGTATTGCATTTGAGCAAAATCAGTCCAGTATACAGTAGGTAATTTGACCCGAAATCTTGAACAAAAATCATTGTTCAAACTAACAATAAAAATATTTTTGTTAATGTTCCTAAACGAGCAAAATCGGGCCAGGGGGGAAAAGTTCCCCCTTGAAGACCTAAACCAACCTCTGAAAAATACATGTTATTTTGTGTTTTTGTTTAACAAATGCAACATTTTCATGCTCAAAGATGTTCAGAGTCCTGCATTTGGACCCAGAGTAATAGAAAATGTCGTTTTTTCGGTCCGCCCCCTTTTGTGGGCGTGGATTTAAAAAAAAAATTTAAATATTGATAAAATTGTATTTCTTTAGCACAAAAATAAATTTTTAAACATATATTACAAGAGGAAATTTTCCCCCCACAATTACCACTAACGACCCCCCCCAAAAAAAATTAAAACGCCCCTGCAATTTTTATGCCCTCCACTCTGGTGATTGAGGGTATATATAAGTTTGTCATTCCGTATGTAACACATGGATGATTCCATGTCAAACCGCACAGAAAACTGTGATTTTCGGATTTGTCACCTCCGATTTTAATGAAATTCGCAAAAAATATTTCACATGCGTTGTTTTCATAAAATGATTACCTTACAGGCTCCAAAAATTTTTAGTTTTCGAAATATGGCGTCTTGAAAATTGGCAAAAACGTAAAATTTTCAATAAGGTGCACATACAAAGTCACCCATAACTTTAAAACTATAAAACCCACAATTACCAAATAGGTACCATTTGAAAGCTGAAAGGATTACATTAAAAGTGACATGCACAATTTTTTCTTCTACTGAAAGGTCAAAGGTCATATTTCAATGTCTAATGTTCAAAGACCTACCTAAGACAAATAATTATATGTGCACTGTATTATATTGAGTTATTGGAAAGAAAACAAAATATTTTTTCAAGTTTGGTTAATATTTTGTTATGTTTTTAAGTAAGCTTTAAAATCATAATAACATTCATTTTAAACTTTATTTTTTAATACAGAAAAAAAGGAATAAAAATATACTTCATAGAAAATAATTATATGTGCAAAAAAGAAAATTCATATATTTTCTTTTTAAAATACAATATAATTAGGTTATATGAATATTTAATGAATATTTATACTTGTTTAAGACTACGAGGCATAAAACCAATCAAGTTTTTGAATGTGCCAATACCATTTTTACCTCGTTTCGTCAATATCGCAAATTTAAGTCTTTAGCGCGTAGTGTACCGCTTTGACTTTGAAACGACCTTGGCTGAAAGGGTCCTAAGGAGGAATTTAGTTAGGTTTATGTCGGGACTAGTGGCTGGTCATTTCAATACTGGTATGCTGGGCGAATTAAACAAGTTTTTTGTCAAACCAGTGACATGGATTGGAGCGTTGTCTTGGTGGAATGTCCAATTATCTCCAAACAATTCGGTAGCAAAGTCTATTAAATGTTCCCGAACAAGTAAAATTATATTATTGCATTGTTTTTAGTATGGGCAAATAATATTCGAAACCGTCCTCCTGATCCAAATGCATCCCATACCATAACGGATTCGCAACCGTGATTTTGCAAATAGCACGTTTGGCGCGGCTGTCTTAAATTTCTCCAATGTTGGTGCTATCGAAATAAAACTTTTTTTATCACTAAATATGACGAAAAAAAGTTAAATTAAGACGGCGCTGATGGTCACCACTTCTCTTGTAGAAATTTAACACATTTCCGCCAAACGTGCTATTTTCGAAAGCACAGTTTCGAATCCGTCATGGTATAGGATGCATTTGGATCATGAGGAAGGGTTTGAATATGATTTGTTTCCAAAAAAAAATAATGCAAAAATATATTTTTACTTGTTGGGGACCATTTAATTGACTTTGCTACCGAACTGTATGGAGATAATTGGACATTCTCGCAAGATAACGCTCTAATCCATGTCACTCGTTTGACAAAAAACTTTCTATATGCGCACAACATACCAGTATTGAAGTGGCCAGCCATTAGTCCCGACCTACACCCAATTAAATTCCTCTTTAGGACCTTTTCTACCAAGGTCATTTCAAAGTCAAAGCCGTACAAGACCATTAAAGGACTTTAACTTTAAATACTGGGAATACGGGGGACAAGGGGTTCTGGTACATTAAAAACCTTGGCGGATTTTATGCCTCCTAGGCTTAAACAAGTTTAAATACTCAAGGCGAACACAAATTTTCACAAAATACTTACTTATATAGCAAACCAAAAAGAATATATAGGAATTTTCTTTTATGCACATATAATTATTTTCTATAGAAAATATATGAAGTGTTTCCTTTTTCGTTATTTTCAGTTTTAAAAAATAAGGTATAAAATTAAAATGTTTATGATTTTAATGCTTATATATAAACATAATAAAATATTAACCAAACATGAAAAAATAATTTATTTTCTTTCCTATAACTCAATATAAAAAAATGCACATATAATTATTTGTCTTAGGTATATCTCAAAATCCGATATTTTTTAAATTCTCAAAAAAATATATGATAACAATCAAGTCTTTCCCTACATTTGTATCAAAATTTCCGGGGTGACACTCATATGGTTCCAAAGTTACAGATGAAAACGTGCTCGAAGGCAAGGTTTTTTCTACGAGTTCATATAAAAAATATTGCACAAACAAAACAATATACATAGTCGTAAACAAAGGTGCGGGCCTAGAACAAGGCTTAAAACTTTTTATGTATTTTGAGTTATATTGTAGGGGTTTTCTTGTTCTTTTACAAGGAAAGTCCTCGAAAGTGAACATACCTGATTTCTTTAAAATTTATACACAAGCTAGAAAAAATAAATCTAAAATCAACCAGTCTGAGCTTGTCGGCCTAAATTCAGGTTAAACGGGGTTAAAAATTACCAATTTTCAGTTATTTTAAAGTTTAGGTACTTTATATTGATGCCATATATAACAGATCGGTTTCATTCGAAACCTATATTCTTCCATAGTAGGGAAATAGGAAGGGGGTGGGGGAACCGTATGTTCAAAGCGGAATAAAGCTCATAAAAAAGAATATAATCAAGCATAAAAATGGTTTAGAAATGGAAACACTAATGTTTCGAACTTCTTTGAATTTTTGCCTTATTTTATTTTGGACACACTAATAAAGATTTTTTTTTTAAATTCGGATGAAACCCGACCTGTAAGAGAAACTGTCAATAAAAAATCCATGTGATTGCTTAATTTAAATAGAAAATAGTACCAATAATGAATTTGTTTTACAAAAACTATAAAAAAAACTATACATTTTTAACAAAAACAATTATGCAACAAATAAAATGTCTCAAACAGACGCCAACATTTTTTTTCAAATTAAACGGAAATGATATAAGTGGCATCAATGTACCTAAAAGTTAAAATTACTAAAAATCTGTCATTTTTGACTCCCGTTTAACCCTTTAAGGTGGGTAAGTTGCTCGGTTTTCACGTGAAAATCTGTCAAACTCCATATAAAAAAAACATAAATTTCACACTGGCTTTACAAAAGCGTAAAAATTTCGCTGAAGAGGTATTCTGTTCACTGGTGAAAAACCGGCAAAATAACCCGGTATATGTTGCATCAATACGCATCAACACTATAAGCAACATTTTTTTAAATTGTACAGACCATTTAAAAAGCGGTGAAATTTAACATTCAGGTGTAAAACGAAGTAATTATAAGTGTTTGGGACTGTAAACATTAATTATATCACATAAATTACCAAAAAAATATTATTTAAAGTTATTTTATGTATTCTGACGCGCAAAACATAACCAAACATATGACTGTCAAATTTTCGCTACAAATTAATTGATGTTTCGAAACATTTTTTTTCACCGGTGAACAACTTACTTAGCTTTAAAACTAAATTAAGACCAATTTATGCCTTTCATGGGCATAAATTTCAAAGAAATTACGTATGTTCACTTTGAAGATTTTCCTTGTAAGAAAACAAGAAAACCCTACGATAAAATTCAGTTTTGATAGTGAAATCAAATTCAGGAGGTCGAAATATTAATAAATAATGGGTTCAGTTTTTAGGTCCGTCCCATTGTTTGTTTACTGCTAGCAGCATGCTAGCATGTTATGCTGCTTCGTGTGTGTAAGCTTTTGCATATGAACTCGTAGAAAAAATCTTGACTTCAAGCACGTTTTCCTCTGTAACTTTGGAACCATATGAGTGTCCACCCTGAAATTTTGACACAAATGTAGGGAAAGACTTGGTTGTTATCATATATTTTTTGAGAATTTTAAAAATATCGGATTTTGAGATATAGGTCTTTAAACATTAGACCTTGAAATATGACCTTTGACCTTTCGTTACAAGAAAAAATTGTGCATGCCACTTATATGGTAATCCTTTCAGCTTTCAAATGATATCTATTTGGTAATTGTGGGTTTTATAGTTTTAAAGTTATGGGTGACTTTGTATGTGCACCTTATCGAAAATTTGACGTTTTTGCCAATTTTCAAGACGCCATATTTCGAAAACCGAAAGGTTTTGGAGCCAGTAAGGTAATGATTTTAGGAACACTATCACTTTGCAATATATTTGTCAAATTTTATTTAAATCGAAGGTGACAAATCCGAATGCTGTGTGGTTTGAGGTGGATTTGCCCACATTGAAATATTGGAATAGGACCCCATAAAGTATATATATATGGGGGTTTTCGTGTCAACTGACACAACTTTTGAAACCGATATCTTCCGATCGGGATGAAATTTGCACCAAGGTTAGTCCTATTGGATAGTAGTTCAGACACAATTTTTCAGCGAGATCGGTCAAGGACTCTCTGAGTTAGAGGGGGCGAAATTTTACATTTTGGCCAAAGAGGTGTTTATTCCCATGTAACTTCTTACCTATTGTTGTTAGCAAAATGTGTCCCAAAGAGTTTAGTTAGCTATTTATTCAGTCTTTCGAAAAAAAATTATAAAAAAAATAAAAAAAAATTTTTTGATTTTTTTTCTTAAAAATCTAAAACTTTTTTGAATTTTTCCTCAAATTGGGCCCTTTTTTTTTTTTTTTTGATTCAAAAGAAAGCTTAGGTGATTTCCTTTAAGAGCTATGGGGTCGCTTAGTGGGATGCGAGTGGGATATCTATGAAATTTTTTTTTTTTTTTAACTTTGGAACACAAAAAACGGTTCTTCAATTTGCACTATAAGGCGTGGGATGGCTCACCAGTTTTCGAGTTCGATCCGGGACACCCTCTAATTTTGATAGGTTCAAAAAAGAAAGCATAAGCGAAAAAATAAGGGCGGAGGGGAGGTGCCATATAGCTCCTCATCGGGGTCAAAATTGGGCGTAAAGAGGGTAAAATCCTAAAAAAGCCCCACAACTGCCCTAGAACTGCCCATTAGAGTACCCACAAAATGTATGGGATGTGCAAAATTGTATTTTTTATCGCTCCCCGCTCATTTTCGGTTGAGTTGGGATAAAAAAATAATATCTATCCAGAAATTGGGCTTCTAGGTTGCAAACAGGCCAAGCGGTTTGAACTTTTGACCTCAAAAATGGGCTAAAAAACCTTTATAGATTAATTTGGCTGTAACTCTTAAAATAAAAGTTTTTCGCAATTAACTTTCATAACAATTTTTTTGTAGAATCAAAATGCAAAGATTTTTCTCTCATACTGTTTTGATCTAAATATGTCCGATCGCGGTGTTTTTAGCGGTTAAAGTCGAAATTTGGGTCAGAACTTTTTTTAAAAAAATTCTCGTAAATTTTTAAATTGGGGAAAATTTGAGCTGTTTGCACAATTCACTAGGGTATTGAATGTAGTTTTCCAAAAAATTTTTTTTTGCAAAAATATATCGACTGTTCCATGAAAAAATCCCAAAGTTCTACTCTGAATCTCATTTTTTTACAATTCATCCTCAATATAGGCGAATACTCACTTTGTAATTCCGTGAGTTTCGCACCAAAACATCTATCTAGGATTTCCCTAAATATATATGGGGTATTCAGTGCCAAATTGGACACTTTGAATTTTTTTTTTTTACATTTTTTAATTATTTTTAAATTTTTTTAAATCCCATTAAAACCCCCATTCAAGTTAGTTTTAAAATTTTTTTTAAATTACCCGTTTCGAAGATATGAATTTTCAAAAAAAAAACTATCGTTTTCCGTATTTTTATCATCCCGGGTGAAAATGACCATGTATGTTCATATATGATGCATATATGGATGTCCATACAAGTGCATATCCGTAATTTGAGGGTACATGTACATTAATGATCATACATTGTCATACATGAATTTGTATGTAAAATTGTTTTTTGTATTTTTTTCCATAAAACGTCTATTAATTGAAATTTGTTCAAATATAAATAATTTGTACTAATTTATGACACTGATTTTTAAATAAAAACTAACGAATATTTTAAAAATATACTTTGGACTTTATGATACTTTAGGATAATCAAAGTTTCGAAGAATTAACCACTTTTCGAATGAATTCACAAATAAAATACATTCGATTTTTATAGTCACTGAAAACAATTATCTTTAAATATCAATATTTCTTGGAATGGATTCGATTTTTACCATTAAATCGAATTCATGTTTATGAGAATTTTAAAAACTGAATGCATTTTTTATTTCATTTATTTATTATTCGTGAGACTTTTAAAAATCGAATTTATAAAAACTTACGCATTCAATTTCAAACTCGAATGAAAAAGAAACCGAATTCATTCTATATTTTAAAATCAAATGTAAATTCATTCGATAAATTGTAGAGTTGTCAAAACCGGTTTCCGAATTATTCGAAAAACCGGTTTTTTCGTTTTTTTCCGGTTTTTTCAAGCCGGTTTTTTAAAACCGGTTTTTTTCTAGTTATTCGAAAACCCGGTTTTTTGGTGTCGAATTATTCGACATTTTCGAATATATAATACTTCATTTTTTTGTCATCATTTGTTAAAAATGTTGTAAAATACAACTCAGTATATGAAATTTTGATTCTTAATTCATAGTGAATGACAAAAAAATAAGATTAAAGGACGCGGTTGTGATTCTTCACAATTTAGCACCAAGCAGCCAGCCAGCAAAATTTTCTTATACATATTACAGTCAAACCCGGTTATAACGAACTCCGAGGGACCAGTAAAAATAGTTCGTTATAAACGAAGTTCGCTATAAGCGGGGTATATTTTTTTATCAACCTAGTTTTATTTACAGGTCGCAATTTTTAACCAATTCACTTGAAATTTTAAACTTAAGCCTCTTGTGGCCCAAGGACGAAGCCTATTGAAATTGGAAAATCGGTCCATATTTAGACCTAGCCCCCATACAAAGGTCCTCTTTAGTTTTGGCTCAAATGATTTATAACTATATTATAGTAGGTATCTTTTCAAAACTTGGCAGGCAAACGTGTTTTGTCTTTACAAATCACCATTCCGAATTTTAAAGGAATCGGGCCAGTTCTTCTTGTAGCCCCCAAACCACCTTCCCGATTTTCACATAAATCTCTTAAATTTCATGAAAATAAAAAAAAAATTAATTATAATTTTGTTTGTATATGTTAAACGCGTACCTTATTAAATCTGATTATCATCGGATCATTTTTGGACTAAGGACCCATGTGAAAATTTCGGCCGATATTCAGTTAAAGCGGTTTTTTGTCAACAAATAGAAGCCTATTTCACTCAAATTTGATTTGTGAGTGTTTATTACACTTATTAAAGATTTGACAACATATAGATCTAATCGATCCATGGGACCAATTTTCTGTGAAACTCTGGTGTTGGGTATTATATGGTCGGTCTTGACCGACTTTAATTTTCTTACTTGTTTTTTTCCTCTTTTTGTTTTGTTAAAAGCAAATAAAAACCTTTTTTTAATTTTTTTAACTATTTTTATTAAAAAAACCGAAAAAACCGGTTATTCGAACCGGTTTTCAAATAAAAAAACCGAAAACCGGTTTTTCAAAAACGGCGGTTTTTTTAACTATTCGAAAACCGGTTTTTGAAATATGCCGAATAGTTGACAACTCTAGATAAATTGTGATTGGGGAATGCAATCATTAAAGTTTAATTCAGAACACCAAATCTTATTAAGGGATGAAATCCTTCGCAGCTCTGACAGTAATACCGTCAGAGTGTTCGAATTTTCTTCTAAATTTGGTTGTTTACGTTAGTGCCGTTCATATTCGCCTATAGAATACAAGAATTATAACCAATCTTGATGATGTATGGTCATTATTGTCCAACCGAACGACTTTTTCAGACTGAACCCATACATGAACTTCGTCCAATTTTGCAAAGTTCTGCCGAACCCAACCTTTAAAAAAATTGTTTTTAAGATATGTATGCTATGCAGATGCATAGCATATATGAAGGAGTATGACATATACCTATCCACACATAGTTTCATACATTTACATATATGGAATATTACATTACTTGTGTATGTTCATATATGCTCCCATATATGACATACATTTCCATATATTGTTCATATACTATCATACATGGAATCATGTATGAGCATGTATGAACATGTATGAACATACATGGTCATTTTCACCCGGGATAACAAATTCAAAAATGGTCAACATTTTTTTTTTTTTTTTTTTTAATTTTTGTTTTTTTATTAAAAATTTCTTAAAGTGTTCTAATATGCAATTTTTAAATGATTGCTATCTTTGTTTTTTTTTTCAATCTTTTCTTAAAATTTTTTATTTGATTTTTTTTTATTTTTTTTTTTAACTTTTCGTGGTAAACTTAATATTTTCTTAAAACTTTAAGCTTAAGTAGATCGTGGGATTATGGTAATTAATATATTCAGCGGTTTTTGAATTTTTTTTTTGTTGTTTTCCAATCTTTATTAAAACACTTTGAAGAAAATACTAAAATTTCAACAAATTATTTTGAATTTGGACCATTTTTAAAGAAGTGAAGACAGAAAAAATCGTGTTTTTTTTTTTTGAATTCAATATTTTTTGAACGGATTATCAAAAAAGATGTCAAAATTTACTTGGAATGGGTTTTTGAAGGGTACTAAAAAATTGAAAAAAACATAAAATTAAAAATTTTCCAAGCGTCCGATTTGGCATGGAATACCCCATATATACTATGTGGAATCCTAAACTCATCTTTCGATGCGTAAAACATGCAATGACAAAGTGAGTACACCCTCTTAACGTGGTTGGAGGTCAAAAAATTGTGGTTTAGGGTAGGATTTTGGCAATTTTTCATGGAAGGGTCGATATATTTTTGCAAAAAAAAATTTTTTGGAAAACTGCATTGAATACCCTATTAAATTATGCAAAGAGCTCAAATTTTCCCCAATTTAAAAATTTACGAGAATTTTTTTAAAAAAAGTTCTGACCCAAATTTCGACTTTAACCGCTTAAAACACCGCGATCGGACATATATAGGTCAAAACAGTATGAGAGAAAAATCTTTGCATTTTGATTCTACAAAAAAATTGTTATGAAAGTTAATTGCGAAAAACTTTTATTTTTAGAGTTACAGCCAAATTAATCTATAAAGGTTTTTTAGCCCATTTTTGAGGTCAAAAGTTCAAACCGCTTGGCCTGTTTGCAACCTAGAAGTCAATTTCTGGATAGATATTATTTTTTACTCCCAACTCAACCGAAAATGAGCGGGGAGCGATAAAAAAAACAATTATGCACATATGGGTGCTCTACTGCCCATGGTGGGGTGCAATGTGAGACCGACCTCTATTAATTTTCTGCCCCCAACATTTTTCTTGAATATACCTAACCTCTATTTCCACTTCCTAAGGGGGCTCCCATACAAATGACATTTTTATAAAATTTGCTCCTACCGCTCTAACTGTCCATAGGGTGCCCCTAGAGAAGTAAAATGTATGACCGACCCCCAATATTTTTTCAACTCCAACATTTTCTCAGAATATACCTACCCTTTATTTCAACTCTTAATAGGGTCCCCATACATTTTTTTTTATTTTTTTATTAGTTTTTAAAAATACATGTTTTTATAATGGTCGTAATTTTTGCCTCTCTAGGAGGCACGGTAGGGGCGGTAGGAGCTGGTTTAATAAAACAAATTTATAAAAAATAAAAGAAATGAATGGGACCACCTTAAGGGTTATAGATACATTGTAGGTGTGTTTGCAAAAAATGTTGGGATTAATAAAATAATGGAGGTCGGTCATACATTTGGCTCTACTTGGGGCACTTTAGGGTAAGTTAGAATGGTAGGATCAAATTTTTTAAAAATGTTTTGTATGGGAGCCCCCTTAGGAAGTGGAAATAGGGTAAGGTATGTTCAAGAAAAATGTTTGGGGCAGAAAATTATTGGAGGTTCTTCTCACATTGCACCCCTCCAGGGGCGTTTCTAGGGCAGTTTTGGGGCTTTTTGAGGATTTTACCTCTTTACGCCCAACTTTGACCCCGATGAGGGGCCATATGGCCCACCCCACCGCCCTCTTTTTTTGGCTCGTGCTTTCTTTTTCGAACCTATAAAAATTAGAAGGTATCGCGGATCGAAATCGAAAACTGGTTAGCTATCCCACGCCTAATTGTGCAAATTAAAGAACAGTTTTTTGTGTTCCAAAGTTAAAAAAAAACTTTTTCGTAGATATCCCACTCGTATCCCACTAAGCGACCCCATAGCTCTTAAAGGAAATCACCTAAGCTTTTTTTTGAATCAAAAAAAAGGGCCCAATTTGAGGAAAAAGTCAAAAAAATTTTTGGATTTTTAAGAAAAAAAATCAAAATTTTTTTTTTATTTTTTTTATAATTTTTTTTCGAAAGACTGAACAAATAGCTAACTAACTCTTTGGGCCACATTTTGCTAACAACAATAGGTAAGAAGTTACATGGATGAAAATAAACACCTCTTTGGCCAAAATGTCAAATTTCGACCCCCTCTAACTCAGAGAGTCCTTGACCGATCTCGCTGAAAAATTGTGTCTGAACTACTATCCAATAGGACTAACCTTGGTGCAAATTTCATCCCGATCGGAAGACATCGGTTTCAAAAGTTGTGTCAGTTGACACGAAAACCCCCATATATACTTTATGGCAAGTTTCACACTAACTACATCTATCCTACTCTCCTAATTGTCTGAGAAATTTCATTTGAACAACCAGACTTTACCCCCTACTACTACTTCAGTCCGTTGTCCTTTATGTTCCAATCCTATTC